>JAOYSI010072951.1:0-20691 GCA_025775065.1 Hiodon alosoides | reverse complement strand
AAAAAAAGAAAAAAAAGGAAAAAGACTTTCTGGTAAGAATGTGATAAGGGATTCCATATCCCAGGAACAAAAATGTTATAAGTGGAGAGCTGTCCCTTGGCCAGTAGTCTTGGTCTGCTCTCTCTGTCACGTCACCGAGCTAAAGCTATGCGAAGGTTTTGACATCGAAACCCCTTTCTAACGCATAAAGGTAAAGGTTTTGACATCAAGGGTCATAACGGAATTTGGCATTAAGGTAAAGGTTTTGCAATGAACGCAAGTCTTGTTCTCAGCACCTTGAAATTGGAAGAATTTTTCAGATTGCAATGATGTAAGTGCCAACTTAACTTTTGTATGGTCAAGTGTATTACATCTGAATATCATCCTTAAAGGAATTGTGCGAACACAATTATTTAGTTTTCACAGAGCTGTCACGACAATGTTCAAACTATTTACTCTACTATTGTATCAAAAAGAAAATTCTTATACTTGCTAAATTCCCCTGAAATGGGACCAAAACACCAATGTAGAAAATGCATTGTGAAAGTATAATCAAACATATAAAGTTATCTGGTATTACTGCTCAAACAGTCATTACACAAGTCATCATTGTCATGGTTGGCCTGACAGCAGGAGATAAAACAGAACTTCAGGCAGCGAATAGTGTCAAGGAGTTATTTTATATAAAAAGGTGGGGGTCCAGAGAATATTTACAGGATCAAACAGAACAAAACCAAAATAACCAAAATTACAAAGAAATAAACTGGATGTTGTGTTAGGCCTTGACATGGGTCATACAGAAGGTTCCGGCACCCAGCAGGAGTCCACTCCCATGGCTTCCTGAAGTGGCTGATGGACAGCCTAGGTTTAAAAGAGCTAGCAGTGCTGGCTCAAGGAGGGAGGAGTAGGCTGTATTTTGGGTTGCTTTTATAGTGAAAAGGTTCTTCGAAAAAGATGTTTTAGTTTAGTTTTCCTCGAAAGGAAGGGTGTGGGCTCTTTGTAGGCTCGACCAGGTCTACTCCCCGTGTAGCACCACCCCGCCCTTCTTAATGGAGTAGCCCCTCCTACTGGCCAAACCAAATGATCACCACATTAAAAAGAAAACAGAACCTTAACACAATTTCTAACCTGAAGATAAACATCCAAAATGAACTCAAAAGAAAAATGATGCACCTGTTTAACAACCTGGTACATAATACGGAAATAAGCCCCCCCTTTGGGTTCTCCCATTATAAAAAAGGGCTTAGAGTCCCTCCCCCTTGCTTGGAACCACTTCGTGGTGAAACACGGGAGGCTGCAGATGTTTGGAAACAATCAACTGGTGAAAAATTAATCAATGGCGTGCCATATATTAAAACAGTTATCTGCCAAAGCATGCAGCTCCTTTAAATAATTATTTAAAATTGTAGAGGACATAGCCTGCTCTCGGTCACAGCCTTGCATGTGACAATCATATACCTAGGAAATGAACTATGTTATTACTTCTGAACAAATTAATGAAGACTCAGTGTGTGTATTGGGGTAGAACAGACTATTGTTGAAACCTAGAAGAATACAGACCAAATTAATCAATACAACTAAGGAAAGGCAAATGCTTTAGTAATTATTTCACCTTAATATATATTCTTATAAAATATTCTTATATTGATTACAACTATTTAAATGTACTGTAGCTTTCAGTAAATTATTTAAGTCTGATTAAGGGTCCTGGGGAAGATATGGTAAATGATCACGGACCCTACCGTTCTGTTGGAACCACTGATTCACAAGAGATCATTTGACTAAATGGGAACAGGAGTATTGCTCATTTATGGCAATAATGAATATCTCCATTAAAGGAGATATGAAACTAAGAAGTGTGGGTAAATACATTTCTTTACAGCACACGTGTAATTTTTAACACACACAATGTCTAGTCCAATTTCCCGTGACATCCTAGGGCTGAAGCCACGGAGAAGTTCTGGTCCCATGCCGGAGACTGACGAGCATGACCCCACCGTCCCGAGCAGCTCCCCCGCCACTCCACACTGCTACCAGTCTCTCCCCCTGCACCGCCGCCAACGTCCCTACCTCAATATGGTCCATGCAAGCCTTCATCTCCTGGAACTTCTGCCGTCGAGCCACTTGAACCTTCACATAAACATGGCAGAAGACCTGAAGACCCTGGAGGGGGTGGCCTTTAAATGTCTAGAAAACCTTGGCTAGACCGGAACTATACAGTGCATGTGTGGGAAATCCAATAAAAACAATGCTACACTATAGGTAGTCTAGGGAACATGTGATAGACACATGCAGTCCCCTTTACTGATTCTCATATTACTGTCACTATGTACGTTTACCGATGGTAATGGGCGGGTGGGGCTGTACCTCCCATTCATTATCCATGTAAGAATGTGCCCATTAGGAGTTGCCATCTGAACCTGTTCTATATTGTAAATTGTGACCAGGTGCAGGGAATGAAAGGTCAGCAGACAGTCTACTCACTGCTGCAAGAGGGGAACCTGGTTAAGGTTAAGGTTAAGCAGCCAGGCACAGTGCATAAGAGAGTGACAATGTATGACATGTGAGAATTTGAGTTCGGTCTATTTTGGATTTTAAAAGTATGAAAACGCCACGTTTGTCTGGATCGGTGATTTTAAGGACAAACAATCCTAGAGCTCCCACAGAAGGGACAATGTAAGTATTAAAATCTTTAAGGATACAAACCGATATTAGCCTTTTAGAACTGGTCTTAACTTTCATATGTTCAAAATCAAGAGCTGAACATAATGAGAAAATCAAGATTGGATCATGGGACAGAGCAAATCTAAACGTACGAGCCATTTGGCTACTATTAGAGTACATACATACTGAATGAGTGGCCGTTCCATACCTCTCAGTTAAAGGAATATTCTTTCATACTGAAACAGGTTATCTTCATGCCTTGAGGTGTTTAGGGACTAATTTGCGAAGTAGTGTCATATTATACAACATTTCACACGCATCTTAAAAATGTATACATATTCATTTATCACGAGATTGATTATTAAGGACGGTGAGAAATTTTGACCATTGCATCTTAATCTCAATAAAAGACCTGTCTACTCAGTGTATCTATTTGAAAGCATTATGTCACTGCAGTGTCACTTTTAATTATGCAAAAGAACGAAGAATTACGCATCTATAAATATGTTTGGCAAAAAAGAAAGATAAGGAGTGGACCTACAAGACAGTTCATTTATAGACTGGTCATCTCTGTTCAAACAGCTTTTATCGAACACAGAGTAGACTGTGGTTTCTCTTAGGGAAGACAGCGGGAGGGAAAATAATTGCCCCTGTACACTGTTCCTTTTTTTTGGGCCAAATTGATTCCATCTCTAAGGGTATTCTTTTCAATCCATCTCTTTGTGCTTTATTGTACTTTTGTAGTTCCATTCTACTTTACAGCAGATGGTTCACATTTAATTGGTATATGTGACCCGTGTAAAGGAAAAATAACTGCCACAGTATTCAAAGAAAAAATACTGGAAGGGTGACTTTGTGTGTGTGTATGTGTGTGTGTGTGCACGCTTTTGTATTGGACTGTACTTTTTGTTGGAGCATGTCTTGAGGCCCATGAATGGCAATAGACTAGTGAGGTTAAATCTTAAATAAGTATTTAAGAAGTGGTTAATAATTGCAATCACAAATGCGGTGTGAACATAATCCGATGTACTTACCCAACCTTACATATTGTAAACTTCAAATCTGACCTGAGTCATTCTAAAGCTAGTATTATTAGAAGAATATTCAGTTTAGCATGTCATTCCATGGTCACTTTAAGAACCCTTCCTTAAGCATAGATGGTCAAATGGAATTTCTTTTTACCATTGTATTACATTTTAGGTTGCTATTTCACATTGATGGGATCACCCACTGCCTGGATTCTTTCTCTCCAGTGCCTGCCAGATATGGCCCAGGCTAAAGCAGCTTTCCGTCTATGACAGGCCAACTTGGGCATCGTGGTTGAGGGAAAGGTCTGTGGGCCGGAATGGAAACACAGGCCAAGATTGTGTTCACTATTCATCCTGGACCAACCACTGTCGTTTTCCTTTTGATCTGGGTTCTGCAAGCACAACCTCAAAAACAAAACAAAAAAACAACAACAAAGAAGCAGGGTATGTTGTAAAAGATGTAAGATCTCACCTGGTCATTCTGAAAATAACTCTGAGTTTTTAGTTTGCAGGAATATTGACCAGAGGCTCAATATTTAAACTAAAGCCAGAATTTTGTTCAATGTACACCTCATTTTTGCCATCGGAAATTTAATGCCAGTAAAAAAATAAAAAGGCAGAGCTTCTGTTGTTTGTCAATTTTAATTAAAACCTTAGTGTGACAAGCAAGATATCTAAACATCAGTGTATTTACATATTCAACCATCAAATGAAGTACTCCATGGATCTTTTGCTTTTTAAATCAAGAAGCAGTTGCCATTAGATTAAATAAATAAATAAATAAATAAGAGACCATGAACTCAGATATTGATTTTTAAAGTCAATTAGCCTGACAGAATCAAGGCAGAAGAAATTCTCTGATTTAAATATTGTTGAAAAAAACGGTAATTTTATCCCCATGTCTTCTGTTGCCTGGTTACCTGCAGTAGAATGCCTTTTAAACTCTATTAAATTAAATCTTAAGATGACCAATTGGGGGTATGAATTGATTTTTAACTATTGGGTAAATACTTTATATATGATGAGAAAAGTATGGGTAGTTTGCAAAATTTTACATACTATATATTGTTTGGCGATCATATTTTATCAATGATCAAAGTATCGTGCCTCTTCTCACCACTTAGAGCCACCATTGGGAACAAACATACAATGCGCTAAAAATATGCTACGCAATTATATCACAAAAGATTTACATTCTATGAGGCAGGACTTCTTCCTGCTTGAATTGGACGATTGTTTTTAATATTATGAAGCAGAACGAGTAACGCAAGAACACTGGGGTACATCCAGAGACGGTGGTAGAAGCAAATCAGTGGATGGGCATTTAATTTTTGTGGGGGGGCCTAATTATGAAAACAATGAATCAAAAAAATGATAATTTAATATGCAAACTGTTGGGTGGGTATTGTCACAGAAGCTCTGTAGGCGGGCCCGGCCCCCTAAGGCCCGCCCATAGCGCCGGGTATGGGTACATCTCAAAGTGTTTTTCTCATTAACATACAATAGGTATTTAATCTTATGTGGGCTATATATTTCCATTATTGCTGATATACTCAAATTTTTTATTACCTTTATTGTTTGAATTTTCATATGTTCCGTTAAAGGGTATTTTTAGGGCTGTGGTAAATGGAAAAAAATATAAATTAAACGAACTATTTACGATAAAATTTTACAATGCCTAGGTGCTCCAGCCTCTTAAATCAATTTTTAGCAGAATGCAATATTTGACATAAAAAGCCTACGTTCAGAGAAAATACTATTTATAAGAGGAAAACAATATTAATTATAGCAACCCCCTACCTGCAGATAATTTCAACAATCAAACCAAGCTCATCTCACCCTCACACATTACCCTCAGATACAGGCCCTTAATAAATAAATGAACAGCCAATTTATAATGTGGCTGATTGAACCATTGCCTCCAACTGTAACAATTACAAGGCAATGGACTGTTAGCAACCAGCAAGAGGCACGGAATGTCAGGCTGTCTGGGGCGGGACACAAATTCCCTTTGTTTTTCTCACAGAGTATTCTAGCATGAAAATTTGCATGTGGACTACTTCAGCAATGCATAGACCATGTCAGTCTCAGCTCCCACCTCTTGGGAGGTGTAGTGGAAAGTCAGTTTGGCTGAAGCCTAAAGCCTTTTCTCTCCAAAGACAGCCCTGGTATACTATGCCTGTGATATTTTACAAGCAAAGAAAAAAACATCTAGAATTGACGGTGTTTAAAATCCTCATCAGTTGCATGTCAGTATTTCATCACACGTTTGTCAACAATGATCTTCTTTTTATGTCAGAGAAGACGTTTTGATGGTAAAAGAATATGTTGCGCTGCATAAACTGCATTAAAAAAAGACATATTTCTTAACTAGATCATTTCTGCTGCTTAGCTTATTAATTTATTTTAATATTGTTTGTTTTTGAACGTTTTTGTTATGTGACCACACCAGGATGTGAATAAAACATAAAACAACAATTTTTTCCCTCATGCTCTAAATTTACATAACCTAGGATGTTGCCCAAACTTTCAAAATAACTGAAAGCCATTTTGAAAATTTTATATAACTGAAAGTCTTTTCTCTGAAAATGGAATAGATAATAAATTCTATTTACATCTGGGAAAGATGTAGAACATTCTCATTAAAAAGTTTTCTTAAGACACTTCTTAAGATAAATGTTCTCATGTTACGGCACATACAGATTGTATTTCTATTTTTACGGGAACTAGGAAAACTTGAGAATAGAAAGTATGCAAAAAAAGTCCCCCTGAGGTTGTCAAGAAAGGGGAAAAAACGTGTTTAGATTAACTGGCTCGAGCAATAAGTATTCAGCCTTATAAGATCCAATAAACTCATATGTGTTTTGCACATACCAGCAATCACATCACTTGGGTTGCATTATTGACTTTTTCCAGCAGACCTGACAATAACATATTCTAATCTGTGCAATGATGCGTACACTTTATCACAAATCATTCCTTTATTCAGATCATACATTTCTTACAACGACTATAAACACATAGAAGAACATTACTCACATGTTTTCTGCTAATGTCGCAAAAACTCTTGTTTTGGAATGGCAGCGTTGCTGGCATCTGCGTAGCTGGCGTGTAGCAGAACTGAGCAACAACTGTGCAGAAGAAGACACAGTTCTCTGTTTACTGTTTGGGGTTTGGCTGTCTTAACAGTAGTGTGTAAAGATTATAGAATAAGAATTCATTTAAATTACTTCCATGCAGAATTCTGAGTTTTACCTGCAATAAATAAATGTGTTCTAAAACAAAAATTCAGGTATGTCATCCTTCAGTTTTATTTATAAAGATGCTGAGTTCCAGCTGAGGGAGGCTTCAGTTGTTACATTCTAACAAAGATATGAAACCTTCAAATGCCAGCAGGAAAGATAATACTACCAATAATAGTTAATAATAATTATTAATCCTAATGATTGTTCTACAGTTTTCCTCAATTGCTAAGTCACTTTGAATGCAACTATGGTCCACTTGATGACACAAAAATCAATTAAGTTAACCATGTCAACCAAAACAGAAGCATTTGGTCTCAGCTGAGATAACTTGCCTCGTTAACTTTTTCCTCGTTGTGTTGCTAGAGTAAACATCCAATGCGATGTCCATGAGAACATGTGGGCTGATCGTCTAGAAAGAATGGACTGAAAGTGCAGTGTACAGTAATATATTTGCTTTGCCTTTTTGACCTTGCTTTGTTTTCAGAGATACTTTGTTTTCCATCATCAGCTTGGTATATTTTATTTTGTTCTCTGAAATACGACTTTGGGCAATGTATACATTTTTATGCATTCTGGTATGCTGAAAATTTAAAGAAAAACGATATTTCACTAATGATTTTCAGGAATAGAAAATTACACTAACGAACACTTCTTATGAATTCTGCTATGTAAAATTACAACCATTCAGCAAATCAGCTTTTGTCAGCCAGGACGAAATACTTTGCCATACAATGTGGGCTCGTTGCACACAGAGAGATATAATTCTGAATTTTTATGTTGAATAACATGTATGTAAAATGACATTTACTATAAACACACTAAAACCATTTCCAAGAAATCCATCAAATTCTCTGGAAGAAATTTGTTGTCAGGATCAAGGCTACATGTTGAAGCAGAATCACAGAGCTCCACTGATGGCAGATGAGAAGCCTCAGCTCTTCACAAAGCTAAAAATAGACAGTGTCGCAAAGAAAGAAACCCCAATACCACTTTGCTCTAGCAGTTTCTCTTTATGAGCAGTGTACCTGATTAGCCCTTTATGGTAAATGTTCTCTCAATGCCTATTCACTGAATTTTTGGTCAATATTTCTAATTTTCGGGTCCAAAAACATACTAAAATCGGTTGTACTTTGATCGAATGGGTTCAAGCATTTAGATATTCCATGATAACTTGTGGTGGTTTGTGAGTTACATTTGTCCTTTTACAACATGCTTTGACGGGTAAATCACACTTTTACTAAACCCACCTCTTGCCCATCAGACAGAATGGCCTTGCCATGGAGATTGGTCATAATTACTGTCAAATGATGGAACGCTGTACTCAGTTAGTACAACGGAAATACAACCAAGAGCTCTGTTTTGATGATCATACTGCTAAGCCCTAACTCAGGCACTGGGCACTGGCCCTGGCGAAAATGTCAAAGTTTTTTCATGGCGTCTTATGGTGGAGCCAGTGCAAACACAACCGTCAAAAAATCAACATATAGGTG
Source organism: Hiodon alosoides (assembly GCA_025775065.1). Lineage (NCBI taxonomy): Eukaryota > Metazoa > Chordata > Actinopteri > Hiodontiformes > Hiodontidae > Hiodon > Hiodon alosoides. The sequence continues at coordinate 12,285 of JAOYSI010072951.1, read as the reverse complement.
TGGTAAGGGTGCAGTTTGTTACCTAATAACTAACCACAGCTGTATGTTCCATTTAAGGAGTAATGTGCCTTCAAACAGTAATGTTTTATATAACAGAAAAAATTAGAGGCTCCACCAGCAATTCATTTTATTTTATTTTTTTACATTTTTATTTTGAAAATATATATTTTGTAATTTTCTATGAATTGGGTCTCTGCCTGCTTTGCATGTGGTGGTTGACAAGAGTTTTTTCCAGAAGAAAAACCTCCCGCTCTTTTTTTTTCTTCCATCAAGTGTTGCATCCAGGGATGATTTCAGACCAAATGCACTGTATGCAGACATGTCGAGTATTTTGTGGAAGATGGCCTGCAGACAGTCATCAGCATGCAACTGTACGTCTGAGCGACCGCGTCCAAACTGTCCGCCCCTGCCTTGTTTTTCTTATAATTGAGGATGATGGGTGGCTTTTGGTTCTCTCTGTGGCTGACAGCCGCACGCACCACTTGTGCAAAATACATACATTCTCGCTTATCTATGGACAGTAAGAGGGTGTTCCTGTCACCAGGAGAAGGAGGAAGGAGGAAGGAGGAAGGAGGAAGGAGGAAACTTGGGTTCTTGTTTTTCCTAACCATGTCCACCGTGGTCAGTTTGTGTTTGAGTAGCTCTTGATCCAGGTATTTTCAGCTGAAAATACATGAATACACATGACATTACCCAGAGACCTTCAGTCTAGGTGTGTGTGTGTGTGTGTGGTGAGGTGAGGTGAGGTGAGGTGAGGTAGAGTGAGGCACTCCCTGCACTGTATCTGCACTCTCCGCATTCTCAACCATCTTTCTCCCCTACTGGGTCAATTAGGACCCTGACACAGTACAAATTTTTTTTAAGGATACTTCAAAGTCTTTAAATTTAGTTGCTATTGGATTATTCTTGTTACCTAATTAGTGTGAGTGCTTATTCAACAGCTGACTGCAATGGAATTCCAGGCCTGATATTTGAATGATAAAATTTCTCAACAGCTTTATTTTTATTTTTTTAACATGAAAGATGATTGAATTAACATTTATCACATTCTGGTAAGCAATAGATGTTTTTACTCATAATTATAGTAAATCCATCATAACCACACTGTTGACTGCTAATTGTACATACAATGGTTTCTAATATAATAATAATTATGCTTTTCAATTCTGTCACCCAAATGGAAAACTGTGACATAATATATATATATATATTTTAACTTTGTTTTGTTACTTTCAACAGACAGGCCATCTTTTCCTCTGCTCGTTGTTGGAAGCGCTCACCCTGCTAATTTAAAGGATCCTGCAGAATGGGATCGGGACAGCCTTCTCAAGTAATTTCTCCACAGAAAATTGCATTTTATCTGCCTTTTCCTCAGCAGTGGCTTTATAAAACAGAGAGAAATTGGGTCTCTTCCTGTCGAGGCACATCCATTGGGTAATAGTGCCACTCCTTTACTGTCCTGTGCAAGGGTATTGTTTTAAAAGTTAAAATATAGTAATTAATCCTTCTACCACAAATCCCTAGTGAGCAACAGCATGGATTGAAAGGTGCACATTTATGCACAGTATGATTCCTGATAAATAGCGCAGGTTTTTTTTTTTGTTGTTGTTGTTTTTTTTCAAAATCTCACAATGGGAATAAAACGGACAGGTTATTTGAAAGGGAAAAGTCTAAGACTGTATCATGATGTATAGATTCTAAATAGAGCTAGGTATGGATTGGCTGATGCATATTCTGATAATTAATCTCTTTAATTGAATGCCTGTCACTTATACAAATTCAGTACGTGAAGGTTCCGGGCCAGAAAACCATCTTTTTAAAACCATATTTCAAACTCTCTCTGGGTTTATTTCTCCTGGGGCCTAAGGTAGGGGGTAACAGATTTTGTCAGAGAGAAAGGCTATGCGTTGTCACATAGACTAGGTTCATGGGCTATAAGTCTACTCTGGCGGCAAAAATTTGACATACCCTTTGATTGCCAAGAGGACCAAAACACAACTGAAAGCATTGCACTAATCAGCGCAGCTGTGATCCTTTTATTGACAATCCCAGTGGACATAATAACTTGTGCAAGCGATATTGAAAACAGCAGCCACAGGAATCCAGAGTCTAAGAAAGGTGATGACTGATTCTCAGAATTAGCTATCTCCTTTCCAATTAAAGGCTCTCGGTTTGATGGGCAGTTCTGTGGATAATGACAAAATCTTCTAATAAGGAATCTACATTGCTTACATTGCTGGGCTCATTAGAGGGTACCTCCAGATTTTCTATGTTACAGCAAGCACAGCAGTGGAGGAATGTCAACTGAACACTGACGTTTTGTGAACAGGGGCAATTATCTATTCACAGAAATATTTTCCCAGGACCATAACTATGGCAGAATGCGCAGGTCAGAACTGCATGAGCATGTATCCAAGACACTTGGTTATCGACTGCATAGAGAAACCAGTCAAGGGTCATCATTGTTTCCAATGATAACCCTTGACTGTTTTCTCTGTGCAGTCGATAACCAAGTGTCTTGGATACATAAAGTATACATATTTTCATGTCCATGGTAATTTATTCTAAAGTACCACACATTGTATTCTAAAATCTATTCGTTTAAAATATTGCTGACTACGCATGCTTTTATTTTGGAAGCATTTCTGTGCAGTCAAGGACACCGGGTGGCATCAGTTGCTCCTGGTAACCCTTGGGTATGACACGGGAGCCTAGTGCCCAATTATATCTGTCTCTACGTTCATGCAAAAAGAAGGAAAAAAAAAACATATGAAAATATTTTATTTGACAATGACAGTTTGCCGTACAACGGATAGGACAGCTGGTGTAGTGGTTAAGGTGACAGGCTTGCCGGTTCACGTCCCACCCCAGCTGTTGTATCCTCCAGCAAGATGCTAAACCTGAATTACTTCAGTGAATATCCAGCTGTTTAAGTGGTATGTTTAAGTGGCTATTTGTAGAAATTGTAAGCTGTGTAAGTCGCTTCGGATAAAAGCGTCTGCTAAGAAACTAAATTGTAAGCGGTAGTATTTTGTGCCATCCCAGCCTCTTGAAAGTGGTTAGCTAGCATGACATCAGATTACAAAAGCAGTAGCCAAGAACGGGGTAATACCCTGAGACAAATATCTAATCGTTTTATTGGCCACACACAGATGAGACAGATTAATCAGCACAAATGATGGAGTTTGAGGTGTGCCAACACCATTGGCTGTCTTTCACAGGCTGAAGGCCAGCATGATCATCAGTGACATCAAACATACCGAGTGTGGAGAAAGAATTTCATAAAGCAGGCTAAGGCTGAAAGGGAACCTCAGCAAAAACCATGACCGACCTTTTTAGCAGAGATGTTAAGGGTGTCCAGAATGACCTTTCCTAGGCCTATGGTTTAACTAAATTCAGGGAACCCTTTAAAGTGAGCACCGTATTCAAAGAAACTTCAGAGAAAATGTATCCAAACTCAGTGCCCTTTCAAAGGCTGCAATGCAGCACCGAAACAGTCGCAAAAGAGAGTTTGACTCTAGCACTAGCCCAACAGTTGAATGTATTCTACGTTGAATTCTTTGTTCGACACTGCATGCTAACCCAGAGCCAAGCATTTAGTCAAACCTGGCAAAAGATGCTGATTCTCAATCATTGTGGAGGAAATTAAAGTGACCCTAATGCATTTCAGTGGAGCTGCTAAGAAGAATTTAGATGGTGAGAGAAATGAAGAACAGTCTCAAACCTGATTAGCCACAAAAAAATGTTTAAATCCACTTGTAATGGTTGGCTGCCCGTATGGAGAGATTTGAACTCATGCACAAGTCTCTTGTGCAGTGATTTGAGAAAGAAGCACATGTTCTACCAACTTAAAGAACAAGCAGCGACCATAATAACAGGATGCAGCAGTCCCCTAATTTCAGCCTGTATCTCCGTTTTATAAATGCGGTCTTGCCACTTCCTGCAGGTGAATTTGGCTCTGCAGAGAGAGAACTGTGATTTGCGCACCGCATACCACAGGCTCAATATTAAGCCGTTTAATTTCAAACCTTCTGCAGATGCCGTTTCAGACGTGTAAGTAACATGGAGGCCCCTAGTGCTACGGAAATGCTAAGGGATTGTGAGGAGGAGGCCACTTATCCAAAATAGAGATCACCGGGGTGATTGAGACATTGACCATGCAAAGAGACTTGAAAAGGCATTCAAGGCCAGATTTTTCCAGAAAATGAACTGGTTAAAGGTCTGGTGCACATGGGGCCTTCCAACCAAAAGCTCCTCATGTACAACATTCTCAAACTTAAGCGCAAAATTCAGAAAGCACATTGACCCACACAAAGTGGAAAAGCAGAATCCATCGTATTGCAAGGACCAGGCAGTCAAGATACCTTTTAGATCAGACACATGTTGCTGCGAAGGAGCATTTAGTCGCACAGTTATCTCAAAGATAACGTCATCAGGTAATCTCCTCGAAGACGAATGTCTGTTATGTATTACGACTGAAGCATCAAGCACAAAGGATTTGTTTGCTCATTTTAGGCCCTCTTTATAGCGTTTACTTAACTACCAACATTTTTGCGTGGGCTACCATGCCTTCACTAAAAAGATTTACCTAGCGTTAGCTAGATGGGATCGGCACCTGTACTCATATAGGATAACAATGTGCTTAATTTATTTAGTATTCTTTGCATATTATATGCTATTATATACAATATTGTTATGCATTGTACTTTTTATAGAATTAAATAAAATATGATGAACATGCTGCAAAACTAAACTGCATCATAAGGCTTTAATCAACATAGAGTATAATAAATCAAATAAAGTCCTTTTTGGGGGAATTTAGGAATGCATCCCTACTGAGATTTAAAGTGTTTATTTGTGGTGTAGTTATATAATCATAATGCTTTTTTGACTATGTTGCTGTTTGAGTTAATTTCAGTGCTGGAAAAAACAAACAAATGTAATACACTTATTTAATTAACTTTATGCAAAACGCACTTGAAGGTGGTATGACTGCTTATCAGAAAGTACCTCAAGTGAATAATTCTGTTTGGTGTTTTTGCAGCAATTAAAAGCATTTTAAATTAATAGAACATAACCAAGCATTGGTTTTCATTGTCTCGATTATATTGTTTCCGATAGCCTTTGATTGGAAATATAAAAAACTAGAAAATAGTTTGGCCTTCTGTTTACTTTCATTTAATGTGGCAAAAACCGGAAGACTTTCATAGACAAGATACATCTTGTGCAAACCAAGTTTAGGAGAAAAGGGTTTTTCTTAGCAGCCCCGAGAAGAGGGAATTTGTTTTTATTTGTCCAGCAGCAAATACTTACATAGCAAGACAGAAACTAATGAATGTGGTTATTGTTTTATTTATTTACTGTTTTTGTTTTTTTAAACAAAAGATTAAAAATCTGAAAAAAACTCTTGCAGGCCAAGAAGGCTATGCTAAATTCTGTACTGACATTTTTTGATAATAATATTATTAATGACCACCAAAACAACGGGCCCTGATTAGGCAGGACTTGCAAATTGTGTTCTAGTTCATCCCAAAGGTGTTCGATGGGGTTGACCTCAGGGTTCTGTGCATAACTGTCAAGTTCTTCATCAAACCATTTCTGCATTGACCTTTGTGCCCGGGCTTTGTCATACTGAAACCGGAAAGATCAATCCCCACACTGTTGCCCCAAAGTTGGAACCACAGAATTGTGTAGAATGTCAGTGCATGCTGTAGCGTTAAGATTTCCCTTCACTGGAACGAAGGTGCCGAGCCCGAACCATGGAAAACAGCCCCAGACCATTCCTCCTCCACCAAACATTACAGTTGGCACTATGCATTCGGACAGGTAGCATTCTCCTGACATCTGCCAAACCCAGATTCATGTGTTGGACTGCCAGATGGTGAATTGTGATCCATCACTCCAGAGAATAACTGTAGAAACTGTATAAATGCAGTGTTCATGGTGGACTAATGCACACAACAGAAGGGACAAATGAAATTTAAGTGAAGTAAGGTTTTTCAATACTCTTACTCTTCCATAATTCATTCACTACTTTTGGCGTATTGCTGTTTGATATATATTAGACGCCCCAAGCAGTCTAATGTATATTAAACAGAATTGATGTAAACTGGGATGGTTTCCGCAGCTTGGAGTTTTGGTGGTTGAAATAAAGTGTTGTGTCATCTCATTCTTCAACATTTTAAAGTTAAAAGTTAAAGTCAGTTGCTGTCTAGCAAACAAGCCAAGATGAGGTGGACTTTACATTTTACCTGTTCAAATTAAAGCTTAAAAATTTAAGAGGGTTGTAGTCCCTACCAACTGTCATTGTTCTGCTGAAAGGGGAAACTGTTTCAGACAAAGCCAGTTTCTGCCAAGGGCCTGATGTTATTCCATGGCAAGGTCCTTGGTAAGTATGGTGCATCTAGAGCGGGGCAGAACCAGAGCTGCCAAAGGGGATGTTGTAATTTACCGGGAGGGGGACATGCACACCAATCTGCCCACAGGACCAATTCCTCCCTTGAAATAGGGTAATGGATAGGGTAATGTTGGTGACAATAACAAGATAACATTTGTGGACAAACATTGATGCTGTGTATTCTTTTGCATTACATTGTTTAGTACTGTATCGAGGGGAATCGGTAAAATAATGTCCTATAGTGCAGTGACATGCAGTCCCTTTCCCCTGTGCCAACCACTACCCACACATCCACTTAGCTTTTGTTGCAACTGCAACTGCTAACACACACTGTTCCCATTCGTGCCAGGTCCTTAACTGAGGGAGAAGATGATGGTGCCAAACCTAATCCATTTAAACACCTAATCTCAATACTGAGAAATCCTGTTAATTCTTCACATTTTACATTCAACAAACCCCAGGCTGCCGTTGCCAAAAATGTACAATCCTTCTGGGGGCCCTGCAGCTAATTAGTTACCCATTGGGTCAGCTAATTCAAATTAACACTCGCCGAACATCCCAACCTGGGACGCCATATCCAAGATATCATCCCTATGGGTCTCCCTATGAGGCTGAATGGGGGCTGCACTCAGGCCATCCACACTGCACACACCTACAGAACCCAGACTCTAGGCAGAATACATTACCCAGGGGACCACGGGAAAGATTCAAGATGTCCTTTTATGGCTCGCACGTACCAGTGGTCCCTCATTTGCACTTGTGGCTCGCTGCCCCAGGGGGAATTGTTACAGGGACCTGTGTCAGCTCTGGGGCGAGGAGGTGGGGTAACATATGTCCCGTAGACTCTAGGCGCACCTGTGAGCAGTTCCCCACGTCTACTCCCTCCGCCACTGTCCACGTTTCGCTGAGAGCCCTGCCTTTCCCTCTGCCTAGGGATTGGAGCCGTCTTGTGCAAGGCGCCCCGTGCACCATGATTACATGTATTCATCACCACACGGCGCCAGAATGGAATTCACTAAATTATTTGTGTAACCAAATCCCTTTCCTTTACTTCCCTCCCCCATGGTGGCCCGATTACTCACACCGGCTCTGGCCGTCGGCGCCGCTGTGGACCCTGGGAGCTCCTGATGATAATGGGGGGGGGCGAAGCCTATTCCAGGCAACCGAAGCAAAAATAATCCTCAATTCCAGAGAGAGTCCGGCCTAACGCAGCTCATTACTGCAATGTCCTCTCTTCACTGGGGAATACACAGTGTGACTTGGCCAGCTGCCGCTCCACTGTGCCTGTTGCCACTGGTTAGGATCTATGACACAGGTATGCATTCTTAGCTACTGACATAAATCTCGATTCATCAAGGGCAAAGAAGCAGCTGGTTTCCTTATCTTTTTTAGTTGGCGACCCTCTCCTACCTGATTATCTCATTGTCTTCTCCAGGAACAAGGCCAGGAAAAACACCACCTCCTTTACCCTGTATCAAAATGCACTGAGGCGTGACCAGTCATGAAATATAACCGTTATTTTGCCATTGACAACTTACTGATTTTCATTTTAATTTGTGGGGAAAAAAAGATGTGAACTGTTCAAGGGCATATAACCTCAGTTCACAAGTTCTGTGGCAAAAAATCAGGCAAAATAAATCATTGCTTGGCAGTGCTGCCCACCAGTAGTCTATTAAAGCATGGCAATTTGTGAAATTAAAACAAATGATCTCTCCTTTTAATTTCCTCCTTTGCTATATTAGACAAGACAACGAAAATTAAGTTACTGATCCCCCCAGAATTTAGTACATAGTAGACATAGTAGACAAGGTGGTGCTCATTTTATTTACATTTTTAACAGTTATACAAACTGTAGACCTGTTGATAAGAATATATCTAATTGGCTCACAGTACAATAAGAATTTAGAAAAAAATATGAGATATGATTGCTACTGATTCAATCCACTCCTTGAATCCAATCTTTGTGTGGGAACATTTTCATTAAATACAGAGGTGAAATGGCAGAAGAGAAAAGCTTGTTTCTGTACCATTGGCCCACTGAAGAAAATAATTTCACTGGCTACTGAATAGCCATAACAAGATTAATTTACATTTATTTTGGATGGAAAAAAAGAAATATTTTCATTGGGGTGGCATTTGAAGTTCTGTCCAATGTCGTTGACTTGCAGGTTTGCTGGCCTGATATTTTGAAACACTGCCAATGGCCAATGCATTCCATTTCACAGTAAATAAGCAAAGACCCAAATAAAACATGTCTCCTGGCACGTGCAGATTGCCACATGCCACTAGCAGTCTTTCACACTTTGTTATATCTGGAAACGTTGTATCGGACACACCTTAAATTCTATTCTTTTTGTTTTGCAATTGAGAGCAAGGACTTAATGACCAAACTTGGTCAGGCCTTTTTTCTGTTATAAAATAATGTACTAGGAATGCACCTTTACTTCGCATTATGAAACAGATTTGTTTGTTATTGGTCCCAAATTTAAGTGCCCATTTATATCCCACATACCTGTGAGTGACCATAGTTCTCCACTTGAAATGACCCATTCTATTTTAAATTATGCTAACAGTTAACAGTTATCTAACAGTTATCTGTTAACAGCTTATCGGGACTTGCCCATTCCCTTATAAAAATTAAGAAAACAGAAAATACTGTAATTGTGATTGGTTAGTTTTGTGATAACATGACCTCGTAATCACGGGAGTTTAAAAAAACAAAAAACATCGTTGCTCTTTGGAAACGGTAATGTGAAATAAAAGTTAAGTCTGAATAATCAAGAAAAGCATTTTGATTGAAAACCAGTCAGCGAACCAGCGAACTCCAGCATTGGAGGTTAAATGCATAGCACATACACAGCGTCATTTAATAACCAATTAACTCATTTAAGACTACATTAACTGAACAAAAACAATTAACATTTAATAGATACAATTTTGTTCTGTCCTTTTGCAAAAAAAATCCCACTCCGTCATAACAGCAAACCTGGTACATCACACACGAGGAAAGACAACTGCCAGTTCAAATCCAGCTCATTAGCCAATTGTGACTGGGAGAGCATGGTGCTGCACAATTGGTACAAGGTTGGGTTGAATCAGCATGGCTTCTCTTGGCGCATCGCTGACATGCATCTCACACTGCAGTACTGTCGAAAGGGATGTGCCTTTCCTCCAGTCAGCACTGACCCTGTTGTGTGTTTCAATGTGCTTATTGAAATCAATAAAATAAATAGATGAGAGAAGACATTGAAAATATTAACATTATGTATTCCATCGTAACCAATTCGATAACGCTGTGTTAAAAAAATTATTGCTAAGAATCATTGTTACCAAAAGGCTGATTACTGTTAACACAGACACTGCTGTTCTACACACGTGAAAGGTACCTTATTTAATTTATTGCCAGTAAATGCATAGCTTTGCGTATTGATAATTTGATAATTGATAACAGATTTTTTATTTTATTTCAAAATGTGACTGTGTCTGCATGGGGGCATCAGCAAAGCAACTTCTATAAACAGGAAAAATAAACAACTAGCAGTTTATATATATGAATTATAGATATCTCTTCAAAATCTATAAAAATTTACAAAAATAACTAATCAATGAATGAGATGTATCATTGATTCTTAAACACAAAAATTAATTTCAAAGATAAAAGGCCATACAACAAGAGTGGGTTGAGTGAGCGACACATCACAGGGAATATTTGATGAAGCATCTTGTAGCCTTGCTAGTTTTGTTTGTGTGTGTCTGTGCAAAATATAATTCTCTTTTGGAATGTTCAGAAGCTTATACCAAAGGCACTTGATATCATTATTATCAGTGAAACTCCCCTTTGCATTGGAAGGTCTGTGCGTGCTGATATGATTTCTTTGTGAATTTTCAACATCTCTAAAAGCCCAGTAGATTTAACAGAATTTCTTCCCTGGAGACTCATGCAGACAGCATTACTCATGCAGTTATGTAATATTGGAATACGAAATGCAATTAACATAGGGCAGTGACAATATTGTTGGTAATTTGAATTACAAATGTATTTTTTCAAATGATAAAATGATGCAATAAAACAGAAGTGGTGTTTCTTAAGCACATTCTGAGGTATAATTCCAGTTTTGTAAGTTTCAGCGGCCTTTCACTTGTCAACAACCAAGTGAAAACTTCTTATTGTGAACAGCAATTAGAGAACAGGGTTAGTCTTTCACGGATTTCCAAAAAAAAAAACCATCACCATGAAAAAAGAAGTATCCATTTCCACCGTTTAATTTATTTTTATATGTAAGCGCGCCTGCCTTTCACCCTTTGTCTAACAAATTAAGAATTTATGGGCTAAAGATTTATAGGCTGAGCAAGAGACAGAGAACAATGAGAAACACGCGGGAGTCTGCAGAGTGCTGAGAGGAGCGACGTGAGACAGAGACTCTGTAGGGCTAGAGTAGACAGGCCCAGGAGGAGCTACAGTAATGTCCTAAACAATGTGTGCAATGATTTTATTAAAGTACTCCGAAAAGGTGGCCAAAAAAACAAACAAAAAGGCATTTAGCCTTATTCGTGTGTTAACACATGCCAACCCTGCCGTTTATAATACAAATTATCACAGCACTTTTCCTGGCAAAGCAATACAAGACATACCAATTTCTCCTGTAAACATGACAAATCAGGGAAGTCTCCAGATCAGGAAAGGACAAGTTTGGGAAAGGCGCTACTTTCCAGAAATGGAAAACTTTATAAAAGCCTGTAAAGAATAATTATATGAATGTTAACGAATTGTGATGTTTTCTGTCGTACATCAAAAGAACAGTGACAAATGAGAATAATGATAGACGGTTCTTTTATTTTTTGGTGATTTTTAAAAACTTTTTTTTGAGATGTGGCATGTTTTGTCAACCAAAAATACACTAAATTAGAGAAGCCCAGCGGCAAAGCTGTTTAAGCGGTTTTTTCTGCTCTTGTGAAATACAACCCGATGTAATTGTTTTTCTATCACGGGTGTTTTATAGGTTTAACTCGAATTTCGGAAGCCCTACACTTGAATGAACATTATTAGGCAATCAAAATCAAATGGCAATAATGTAATGCAGTCATATCCCACAAAATATATGACCTGTGATTTAATGTAGTTGTATTGTAACAAGATGTAGTCAACGTCGTCATAGTAACAATAACTTTCGTACGGGAAGACTGACTTTCTGTGCAAAGGCCTTCATGGATCTTCTGAAGCATTGTGGTGAAAATCGTATTAAATTACGTGTATCATTACTACTGCCACTACCAGGATAATGTAATTCATTTAAATTGTAAAACTAAAAATGTTATTGTAAAACTGTGAGGCTTCATATCTATTATTAATTATTTTATTTATTTTAAATATTTATTTAAAATGATTCCTGTTCATTTTGGTGTATGTCACGCAAAAAATACATCTCACCACCACCAACTTTTAGACCAGTAAGATGTACTCAATTAAAACATATATATAAAGTAATCTCTATATGAACGTACATAAAGTGTAAATAAAGAGAGAAGAATTTTGTTGCAAGAAAAAAAAAAAGATAGCTCTAATTTCAAAGTCATGTCCTTATACGTCCAATGATTTTTAATGCTGGCTTTATGTTCAGGGCAACCTCTGGGTGGTAGAATTTACCACCTTGGTATACTCGCTGCCATAATCAACCATTCAGCTTCCATGTACACATTCAGCCTTCAGTTTGACTCAGGTTTTTTAAGCTAAATAATTATAATGTAATAGGCATCAGACTTTTTGAAAATATTTCTCCTCATCAGCCGTACTTCATATACACTATATGGACGAACCTACACATTACACCTACAGGAGCTTTTATGACATCCCATTCTAAATCCATAGGTATTAATATCGAGTTGGTCCC
>JAOYSI010072950.1:4855-20694 GCA_025775065.1 Hiodon alosoides | reverse complement strand
AGAGTAAACAGCCCAGAGTGAAATGTTACAGAGTAAACAGCCCAGAGTAAAACGCTACAGAGTAAACAGCCCAGAGTGAAATGTTACAGAGTAAACAGCCGAGAGGAAAACGCTACAGAGTAAAACGTTACAGAGTAAACAGCCGAGAGGAAAACGCTACAGAGTAAACAGCTCAGAGTAAACAGCACAGAGTGAAACGCTACAGAGTAAACAGCCAGGAGGAAACAGCCCAGAGTAAAACGCTACAGAGTAAACAGCCCAGAGTAAAACACTACAGAGTAAACAGCCAGGAGGAAAACGTTACAGAGTAAACAGCCCAGAGTAAAACGCTACAGAGTAAACAGCCCAGAGTGAAACGTTACAGAGTAAACAACCCAGAGTAAAACGCTACAGAATAAACAGCCAGGAGGAAAATGTTACAGAGTAAACAGCCCAGAGGAAAACGCTACAGAGTAAACAGCCCAGAGTGAAATATTACAGAGTAAACAGCCGAGAGGAAAATGCTACAGAGTAAAACGTTACAGAGTAAACAGCCGAGAGGAAAACGCTACAGAGTAAACAGCCCAGAGTAAACAGCACAGAGTGAAACGCTACAGAGTAAACAGCCCAGAGTAAAACGCTACAGAGTAAACAGCCAGGATGAAACAGCCCAGAGTGAAACGCTACAGAGTAAACAGCCCAGAGTAAAACACTACAGAGTAAACAGCCAGGAGGAAAACGTTACAGAGTAAACAGCCCAGAGTAAAACGCTACAGAGTAAACAGCCCAGAGTGAAACGTTACAGAGTAAACAGCCCAGAGGAAAACGCTACAGAGTAAACAGCCAGGAGGAAAATGTTACAGAGTAAACAGCCCAGAGTAAAACGCTACAGAGTAAACAGCCAGGAGGAAAACGCTACAGAGTAAACAGCCCCGAGTAAAACGCTACAGAGTAAACAGCCAGGAGTAAAATGCTACAGAGTAAACAGCCCAGAGTAAAACGCTACAGAGTAAACAGCCCAGAGTGAAACGTTACAGAGTAAACAGCCCAGAGTAAAACGTTACAGAGTAAACAGCCCGGAGTAAAACGCTACAGAGTAAACAGCCAGGAGTAAAATGCTACAGAGTAAACAGCCAGGAGGAAAACGCTACAGAGCCATCTCCTCTGTTTCCGTCACAGCTCTGTCGATGTCGGGCTGGCACCTGCCTTACCTGCTCTGCGCTTCTCGTTCTGGGCCGTGCATACGCCTCATGGTGAAACAAACAGGCCAAATACATACCGCATTATAATGACCCTCTCCAAGCAGGACTCACAATGGTGTGCCACCCTATGGCTGACACTGCCCTCACAACACAAAGCATACTCTGTGGATTTTCCCATCTGCAAAATTTTCTTCACGGATAAAAACATGATCATTCGTATGGTCCAACATTCAACATCGAGGCTATTCTTTTTCGGATCTGTGACTTTTTTTCACCACCTACTTCACATTGGGAGTTAAAAGTTTGGAGTTTTCCAACTGTTCTCCTGTTAACTCAGTTCAAGAACAATATTTTAATTTAACAAACAAGCAAATGTAGAATAAATGGTCCATCTGCCCATGACAAAGGGAAAACTCATTTTGTTGAAAGAAGTCAACGTTGATTGTATTAAATACAAACTCTATCCATTTTATTATATCAAATCAATATGAATTTATTTAAATAACAGGTAAAATTGATGAAAAAACAGACATTTTGAAGGGGTCTGTTTTGAAAAACAGACATTTCTGGACGGTACAGCAAGGCTCTGAAAGAACACAGAATTCTTGGCATGCATTTAAGACCTAGAAATGTCTAATTTTAAAAAGGTATGCAGTACTGTGAATGCAAAAATTTTGCTAAAGTTAGGCTAGCGGAAATTACTGCTATCCTTCAAAGCCCTGAAAACCTAAGAATAGCTAACACCAATACTAAAGCCATCTTTACTTGAAACGTTTGTGAAGCTATCGTCCTGATTGGTTGGAAGAGTACCAGAGCTCTAACAAGCTAAATAAACCGTCGCACAATAAACGCACTTCGATCAAAGGAACAGCTACACCAAGGACAGAGATGAGTGGTAGCAAGGAAGATTAAAGGGTTCATTTCCTCTTGGATAATCTTCCCATTACTTCCCTTTCTTCCCGTTCACACCATCAGTATAGAAGCCAAAATGTGCACATATCTATGGTCTAGTCCCCTTCTGTCAGGGCTAGAGGTCTTCACAACCGACTTTTAACCAAACAAATGCGCAGAAAGTTTGGGTGTGGCCAACACAGGATCGTCTGTCCACTCACGCTCCCCTGTAGAACAGCTCCTGAGTGTTGGGCCTGGCCCAGGAGGACAGACGTCGCCTCTCCTGGGGGGCTGCCCCATTGCCAGATTGCCCATCTTGGGGCAGACGGGGGGAGGCTCCGTTTCGGCTGGTCGTACCAGGCTGTTAGAGGATAATGTGACAAGCTGGCCAGGCCCAGAAGCTGTCAGAAACCTGACTATGGGGAAAGGGGGGAATTAAATGCCTAGACAGGAGGCACTCAAGTGTTGAGAGCAATTCAATTCGGTCTTGCTCTCGTAGACGCACCAGTCACAGTGCCTGGGCTAGGATGCCCCGCTTTTCCACGGTGGAATGGAGAAAAGGGGGTATTCATTCTCCAGGCTTTGTCATTTCATCCTGAGATCAATAGCTCACAAAAATATGGGTGTTGGCGTGATTGGACCCTCATCGTATCTGCGGCACAAGTTACCTCCGTGCCTCGCAAAATCCCAGTTCACCCCTGCAGCTCGCAGCGCGCTCTGGGGATAAAATTAGGCCTTAATCCCCTCAGAAATTCTTACCTTTTTAATGACTTGTGGGGCAGAAAATACAGTCAATAGTCTCTAATAAATAATAATAAACCAATAACTAATAAACAAATAAATAGATTGAGTTTTTGATCACTTTTTATCACATACATGCTACACCTAAGTGTTCAAACATCTTCCAATTAATTTGGCAAACAAACTGCACTGAAAGCAGTTGTGCGTATTTATAACAGAGCCACACTGAGCTGGCTCCAGCGTGGATCATTGGTCCCTTCGCAAAGCGTCTTCCTGAGCGCCGCGCTCCTCCATTTCGGGCATTGACGCGATCAGATTGCCTGCCGCGCTCGTCAGGCAGATGAAGTGCGGTACCCACCCGGGGACGACGTATTTGTTTGCTTTTTAGGTCAGCGCTTGCTGGCGCTCAGACGATGTTGTCTTAAGCAGCTATTCACACAGAAAGAGCTGGGTAGGGCTTCCCATGTGTTTCATTGCAGGCCCCAGGGCAAAGCACAGATAAAACCCGGCCCAACACAATGATATATTCAGATAGTGTGCCGAAGCCCGCAAGGCGAGCCTCGTTCTAGAGGTAAGAGATGAGGCGGCAAGTAAGACCTATTTTTGTAGTTTTCCTTCCTTTAATGGCAAGGCAGAAACTCCTGGGTCCTGGCTTGCTGGGTTCTGATCTTTGATCCCAAAATTAACAAAAGATGATGCTGCGGACCTACTTACTATGACAAAAATGCGGTTTATGAAATGTACCGGGTCAGGGACGTACGCCGTTCCCTGTCTGGTCACGGCCTCGCAGACAGCGCCAGGCGCTGTGAACCGGACTGGCGGCCGCTCATTCTAGCACACACATGTCCTAAGATCCATTATCCAAAAACCCCCGAGTAGCAAATGCTATACCCAATTGTCCGGCTTTACCAAATACCCCCTCGCAGCGCACATTTCTTGTAACCGTCACGCAGTCTGACAGCTCGCCCTGCTCTGCACCTGTTGTCCCTGCAGCCGAGCTACAGGCCGAGCTCCAGA
This sequence comes from Hiodon alosoides, assembly GCA_025775065.1. Taxonomy (NCBI): domain Eukaryota; kingdom Metazoa; phylum Chordata; class Actinopteri; order Hiodontiformes; family Hiodontidae; genus Hiodon; species Hiodon alosoides. The sequence continues at coordinate 16,864 of JAOYSI010072950.1, read as the reverse complement.
CCGAGCTTCAGACCGAGCTCCAGACCGAGCTCCAGACCGAGCTACAGGCCGAGCTACAGGCCGAGCTCCAGACCGAGCTCCAGACCGAGCTACAGACCGAGCTACAGACCGAGCTCCAGGCCGAGCTCCAGACCGAGCTCCAGACCGAGCTACAGAGCGAGCTACAGACCGAGCTCCAGGCCGAGCTCCAGGCCGAGCTCCAGGCCGAGCTCCAGACCGAGCTACAGAGCCAGCTACAGAGCGAGCTCCAGACCGAGCTACAGGCCGAGCTACAGACCGAGCTACAGACCGAGCTCCAGGCCGAGCTCCAGGCCGAGCTCCAGACCGAGCTTCAGGCCGAGCTACAGGCCGAGCTACAGGCCGAGCTCCAGACCGAGCTCCAGACCGAGCTACAGGCCGAGCTCCAGGCCGAGCTCCAGGCCGAGCTACAGACCGAGCTCCAGGCCGAGCTCCAGGCCGAGCTCCAGACCGAGCTACAGACCGAGCTACAGACCGAGCTCCAGACCGAGCTACAGGCCGTCACCAGGCTCCAACTCTGTGGGTCTCGTCTCCGGCTCGCCATCCCCAGCCACCCCTCCTTCTGTGTTTCTCACACCGCCACTGTGGGTTGCCGATAAGGCCCGCTACGCTGTATGGTGGGGGGGAAATCTTTTTTATCTGCCTGTCTCAGCCCTCCCCCACACAGCCTTCTACGCTCAGAGCCACTACGGCGCCCCCAATCGTGGGAGGGATTCGTCTCATCTCCACACATGCATATTTCATAGGCACAACATCCTGGCAGTGACGGCTTGACGCCGCGCGGCTAGCAGATTCCAACCCCACAGATGAGCACAGAAACCAACATTACCTGTTAATGGAGACATCAGCGAACATCTCACCTGACAACCACCTGGCGCGCGACAATGCTGAATCCCAATGGGATGGTCGCCTTGACCCTAACCCTGAGGGGACACCGTGCGTGTGAGCCCCCAGGCCCCTGGTCGCCAGCCACGCACTCGCTTCGCACCGCCCCCCCTGGTTTGTGAAACCGAATTTAATGATCCTGTGCCCATTACAGGACTTCCTTCCTTTCGAATACTCACAGTAAAAAGTGCAGTGATGAACTTAAACATACAAATGTAACCATGCATTTAGCCAAAGCATCTCGCACGTCACTGTAGAGAAGGAAGCTCCACGACCAGCAGTCCTTTTTCACCAGGCTAACATTAGCCTACTTAGCTGCAGGCCATCCACTGCTGGGAAAGTGAGTTGACAGGATTAAGATGTGTAGGATGCAGCATCCAAAATGGAAGAAATACTTTCCTGTGAGAAAACTAGCAGTCTTCAGCGAGGAAATGCGTTCAGTAAAGTTGGAAGTAGATGGAATATGTTCACATTAGCCAAATTACATTATTTTAAATTCTTGAAAGAAAATAAGATATTTTTAAGTATTGATATGGAGAAAATATGAATTCTGGTGTAGAACTGTAAAAAGACTGTGGTTGGTTAGACAGTATTCCGTCTGTTACGTTAGGTACCCTGACCTGGATTAATGTGAATGGCCGGTTTTATTCTCTGTGCCCAGGTTCCTTTCTCCTATTCATCCGGGCTCATTCTGCGGACTGTGAAAGAGGGCCAAGGGGGGCAGGGGGGCCTTTCAACCATGCCAAAGGAAACCCCCCGTAAAGCCAGAAAGAGAGACCGACCTGTGCCCCAACCCGCCCATCCCTCCCGCAGGAATGCTAATGCCCTGCCTTAACGTCTCTCCTCAAAGAGGCAATCCTGACTGGGCTTCTGTTCCGGCCTGGCCCGCAAAAGCCCGGCTGGCCCGTGGTGGACCGTGGTCCCTTAGGCCCGAAGGTGGCCGTTATCCGTAAACAGAGCAGTGTGACGGACCGAAGGGCAGCCCGCTCGTCACGCCCCGCATCCACTTGTTCAGTTAATCGCGACGGCGTCTCTGTCACAGATCCTGAACGAGCGCTGGATCAATAAAGACCGGGTCCCGGTGTGAGTGCAGGCAAGAAAACAGACATTAATAAACAATACTGGGCAAAGCTGCCCCCCTTTGCATCGATTGAACCGAGAGCAATTACGCAGCCCCGAAGGGATGCCGGAATTTTCCTTTGACCTTTTTTTGTAAGTGATGCGATTCAGGGAAGGCCACCCGACATTAATTCATTTTAACTGTACACAGAACAGGCTTGAAACAGCCCACTGGGCTAGCACCTGATATTGCCTTTTACACCAGAACCACGGAGCCGGGCCGGCGCCGGGCCTGTCCGCCTTCACACAGGAAACCCGGGGGCCCAAACCATTAAATAGCCAATGGTGTTGGAAAACAAAAACAACCATTATCGGAAATATCGTATAATTATCGCATAATGCACTCCCCATGGGGAACACCGAATCGCGGCTGTATGACTGAAATCAAGCCATTTGTGTTATGTTTCGCTGGCTCCGTCTCACGTAATGGGATTTCTGGGTTTAGACGCACTCTGCTCATCTGTGGAGCCGTGGGGAAAGTAAGCTATTGATCCGCAAACAATTAGGCTGTCCCAGGCAAGACGGGGGGAACAGGATGCCCTAAAAGTATAATGCGGCTTCCAGAGGAACACAGTGCCCTGCCCCATTTTATATTCGCCCCCACACCTTCCAGAGCTCCCACTGCTTGGCCGCTTACCCCTGGCTCGTCCCGCGCTTTCTGGGGAGCGGAGGGGAGGGGCTGTTTAGGGGTTAAAAGTCAGACACGTTCGAAGAGGAAACCAACGCCACAGATCCACTCACTTCGCAGATTGCAGAAAGGTTACTGCGTATTGACTCTCACTCCCCCAGGCCACACCCACCAACAGGTCACGACCCCGATCAGCTTCCCCAGTCAAGACTATAAATAAAAGGGGATGAATTAGCAGCGTCACCATTTGATTTTGGGTAGGATTACATTCCAACTCCGTTTAAATGCTGAGAAAACACTATTATTTAGAACGAGTTGCGTTTTCACACTTTATCCCTTTATACAGGCGAACACACTGAAGCAAAGCATCAGAAGAAGTGGCACCCCTCCTGGAACCTGCAACCATCTGGATACAACTGCAGTAACCTAACTAATTTGTTCCTAATGACCCATGTTCATATGTCCGTCGCTAAAATTTCGAGTTAATGAATGCGAAATACAATACACTTGCAAAATCGCATGGATGCCATGACCATTAACAATTCGCTGGAAGCCAGTAAAACAAAACAAAAAATAAAATGACTTATGTGGGATCATTTTGAAAAGAGAAGAAGTACAGATTAGTCTATGCCATGCCATGCCATTTAAAATGAGTGAATTTCCTAACGAATTCTCCCTTCGAGAATTTCAACGCTCTGATTCCGGTCAGCCCATCATCTGTGGTCCGGGACTGGGAGAGAGGGAGTGGCCTGCGGTAAATTACTTGTTGCGGAGCCAAGCCATTGAAGCTGTGGAGTGATCACAACATGTGAAGCACTTTTACAGACATTTCTCACAGGCTATTAATCTTTCCACGTTACTACAGTTTAAACGGAGAACCCCAAATACATATATCATGTGAGGGACTAATCCCAAGCATAATTACTAGTTTTGATTGCAACATTAAAGAGGAATGCTACTGCACGGATGACGTGCTGTGCAAAAATCTTGTGTGATTCTCTGAATTCCAGAAAGAGCATGAAAGACAGAGTCAAACTGTTTGGAAAAGGGGGATAACATTATGCCGTTTGCCCCATTGCAGGGCAGACATGACGAGCTCTGCATGAAGCTTTGATATTACGAGGTGGTATTTAATCCAAAACTCTCTCCTCCGGGAATCCTCTCTTCCCACATCGCTCAACACAGGGACTTAAAGGCACTGTCCCTCACTGTAACGGTACATTTCTTCAAAGAGTGTCATTTAATGATGCCCCAGGATTGCGATTACAAGAATGTAATTATTTATTTTGCATGTCACGTCTCTGGGAACGTCACCACACGGTATTTTAGCGCGCGCACCTGTGAAGGCCCCCCATCCGACTGGGAATTAGAGACCCGCATTTGTCTCTTTAGCAATGTGGGCTCCTTTGTCAGCTCAATAGCCTTATCTAATGCTATCCCCAAAAACCTTCAGGTCTGGCAGATAATCGCAGGTACAAACCTCATTTCATTCCTCATACAACTCCTCCAATTAAAGAGAAGATACGGAGTTTGTATGCTAATTTAGAACGCGTTTGGTCCTCTGAGAGGGGCATTCAAACTCAAGCTGCAGATATCTGCTGAGGTTTAGCCTATTTTCATGCTTCTGACTTTCACAGTTGTTTTCGTCTCGCTGCTCTTCCTTGAGGTAAAACGACATGTGGAGAAAACTGTCACAAGCACAAATGCACAAATGCACAAATGCACAAATGCACAAATGCTCAAATGCAGGCAGAAACGCAAGGCCCTTCTAAACCTGTCAACAGCAATCGTGTGCAGCAGTGATCAAACCTGGCGCAGACACAATATTTCCTCCAGCACTTCCTGTTGAAAGTCATGGAACTCATTTCAACCATCTCAGTTAGAGACCAACCTAAATATACAAAGAATTTTCAATTCATGTATATATCGTGTGGCTGTTTTAAACTTTACACCTCTGGTTCCTGCTAAGCTTCCCATTCTAAGAATGTGACCAGGTACAGCTTTCCCGGCTACCACTGTGTTTAGTATTATATAACCAAATGATTGAATGATTTATAATGTCAAAGCAAGCCAGTAGTATTTTATTTTTGCTGAAAGGTACATACCCAAACGTATAAAAGATAGCTTTCCAAGTAAGGGAAGGACCATCAAACTATTCTCATTCTCCAATTCATTACGTGCAAATCCCTTCCTGCTGTCAGAAGCTAAAAATATCTTCTGTTGCAAGCACTAATTTGAAACTAATTAAAATATGCCGTAAGGTTAAACTTGGTAACGTTCCCCTGGCATCCGTGAGTCCCATCCATATCCAGGCTGGTGACGGGTTTGTTTTCTGATGGGCCGGCAGTGCCACGCTCACCCTTTCACCGGGGGGGTTGGTTTTCTGGTGGGCTGGCAGTGCCACGCTCACCCTTTCACCGGAGGGGGGGGGGGGGTTGTTTTTTTCTGATGGGCTGGGCTCACCCTTTCAATGGGGGGGTTATGGAGGCTATCGCCTTCATAGTCCGTTTCCGACCGGAGCAGAGCTATGTCTGAACATTTAGAGTCTGTGTCCCAGTGTCCTTCAGCCATTTGTGCTATCAAACCAGCATCCTGGGAAAAAACAGAGGCCAGGTTCCAACTCACCCTTTGAAATTACTTTAAGCCCTATATAAATACATTACCTTAATAGAAGTAATGTGATTTTGGAAGCAGCATCTGTTTGGCAGAGACACAATTCTGGGTAAAGTCCTGATCAATTATTTACTGAATGGTAAGGGTAGCGCAGCACATTGTCAGGCGATGTGGTCAGCTCATCCAGGCTCTATTTGTTTTCAAGGAGTCAGGCAAACAAATGTTCATTTGTTCATTTAATATTTTTATCCGTAGCCAATCCGTGAATAATAACTTTAAAACAAGGACACAATTGATAGTATGTAGGATATTTTTCCAAAGCCAGAAATCAGCGTCCATCTGAAAGATTCTTTCCAGTGCACTAAGCCGCATACGTTGATCTGACCTGATAAGAGATCAGCTGAATTCCCTTGTCGCCCTATACCATTAGATGTATAGCTGTTGCGTAAATAGCATTGCATAACAACTGCAGCGCTCGCGTTTATTGCCAGGAAGCCTACTCAACCATCCCAGAAGCCTACAAGTGTCAGCAGTCCACGCATCGACACAAGAATAGCCAAGTCTGATAGAGCCACGCCTGCCCCCAAAACGGCGAACAAAAACGCAGAGAAACAAACCCCGTTTGCCGTGATCCCTCGCTAACGCCGCGCCAGTGATCCTGGTGTGACTGACTTTCATGGTGGAACGCGAGTGGTCGGCAGTGTCACGTGGAACTGAAATGAAACGAAGGAAAGGGATGTTGGCGTGGTGATAAGAGAAGCCCCCCAGGCCTGGCTCCCTCCACTCTGCAGGGCGGTATTTACATTCGGACCGCAGTGACAGAACCGGAGTCCTTTCCAGTCCGATAGCAGAGGATTGAGCAGCTGCTTTGTTTCGGACCACAGCAGAATTAACTCACAATGAACATGCCATGTGAGCAGTCGTTAGGCTCACGAATACACAGTTTAATGCATATTAATACGGATTATAGTGGCAGAGATTTCAGAGGCGTCGAGAAAGATACTAAGACTAAAGAGTCACGTTTGCAAAGCTCCTCATCAGCTAAATTAGCTAAAACAAGTTTTTAAAACTATTATTATCATAATTTTTATTATAATTATTATTATTCTATAAAGATGCAATCATTGGGTCCAATCGGAGAGAAAAAAACTGTACTTTGAACTCTTAGAGCACAGTCCATTCAGGCCAGTCATCGCTAAGTGACTTCACCATCAAATGTACCATCAACATATCAGATGTGACTTTCCAGCAGATCCATTATAAACGTGCCTTGGATCCTGATTTCAGAGAGAAGTCTTGCAACCAGCTGACTCATTATAATTAGAATAATATGTTTTAAATGACAGCCGGGCAGGGTACAGTACAAATTTTTCTTGTTATAGCCTAGGGACAAACTAGATTATTTACTACCCAAAAAACTTGAGCAACCCCATGGTAAAAAAAAATTCTAATTATGTATTGTAATAACTGAATTGTAAAATATTATAGCCTCAGTCTTAAGCACAAAGAACTCATAATGCTAAATTTTGGAATCTTTTTGATCAACAAGACAACCAATCAACAGGGCTATAGAATTGCGGGGGTGTTGAATTATGGAAAAGTACGACATGTGGCTTTACATAAGAGGGAGCCAAGTAACAAACTTATTCTCACAGAACCAGTCAAATGAAATGAAACCCAGAAAGAACATTCCCTGTCACACTCTGCGACGACGCAGTCTTCCCTGAGCACAGTGAGCGCCAATCCGTAGGACACGTTCGTAACCCCGGAGGGATTTCCCCAGGGGAAAGGTGGCATCTGTCGGCCGGAGGCGCTGAGGTGGCGGGGAACTCGGGGGACATTGGAGCGGAGAGGGCTTCCTTTGGCTCCAGACACCCGAAGAAGCCACTCAAAGGCGGGGCCACCAGAAGACCATCTCCCTCAGGATGCACACACGCTCTCTGCCCAACACAGCAGGCCAACAGATGAAGATTCGGGCTCGCTATTGCGTTCGCAGCGCATGCCAAATGCTGCACACAAATGTGCTATTTCGATCCGTATACCGTGTTATTTTATTTTTATGTTTATTAATATAAATATAATAGTTTAACGATGTGGTGTTTTACCTACGTAGTAGGCTTTTAAAAAAAACTCAAAAGCCGACGAATGAAAATAAATGTACTAAATTATAAGGATTTTATCAGATGCAATACCCAAGAATGTTTGCCTACAGGCGAAGAGATCTGATTGGCCGCAGTGAATAAGCAGATTCCTTCCATCTGTTGCTCTCCTGCAGGGCACGTTAGTAGAATTAAAAGTAAACCTTGACAGAAACGATTACCTCACACACGATAACGATACTGCGTGTTGCTATTATTTCACTGCGTTCTGGCCACTCTGAGCACAGAATGGCTGAAGCAATAAGGGCCACGGGGGGGCAGGATGAGAGGTAGCGGACCAAAGCTGAGTCTGTCCGTCTTCACAGAATGAGTTATTGGAGGGAACGGTCCACGCCCTGAACACATTGACCCACCCCATGACACAGACTGTGGTGAACAAGTGCTTAGTCACACGCACAGAGACAGTGGGCCATGGGCTTGTCCACTGAACTGCCTGGCGGGCTCGCCGATGCACCAGGTGGTTTGTCACACTAGGCCAGACCGTTGGGGCTACACACCCGCTTTGAAGGATCCAGCACCCTCGCATTCGCAGGGCAAGGCCAGCGCCATGCAAGACGTTCTGTCGATGACTTTGCTGTACTTTGACCTTGCCGCAAGTGCGGCCAAGCGAGGCGTGAGCGCGAAAATTAACCGCGCAAAGCGGGTGGCTCATTGAGAACTGGATGGGCGACACGGTTCAATTCTGAAATACACCGGAGGGGTTGGAAACACACCTCCCCTCCATATCTCTTACTCTCAGATATTCCACAGAGAGAGTCAGAATGGCAACCATGTCTGGGATTATGCTCCCCAGGTGGATTGCAGGATCTGAAGCCCTTCAAACATCACAAACAAAGGGCCAATCTATACATATTCAATGAACCTCGTAGCTCAATCAGGGTAGGCTTCCAGCAGCGAGCCTGCATGACAAAGCATGGTCCCGAGCTTTGGTTTTTTTTGTCCATTTCCATTCTTTAACCTTTGCATCCATGCCCCTTTGCCTGCACACATTCCAGTCCAACTGGGCTCCAATCTGCACGCCATCAGCAGGGACATTCGAGGATGGAGCCGTCAAGGACCACCACTCTGCGACAGGTGATGTGAATACCTGCACCGTAAAACATCACGAGTACCTGCTCTTTATGTGAACACTTACGCTAGGTGTAGTATGCAGTTTATGCACAGATTAGCACCATGCATACCAACTCTGGGTGCACAGATTAACACCATGAGTATCTGCTCTGTGTGCACAGATTTACACCATCTGAGGAATATTTTTGTGCACAAAAAATCTATTAATGTGTACCTACTGTATGTAGCTATGTACCTATCTAAATGTATGGCATTTCAGTATATAAACATTTATGTGTTTACCAAAGACTTGTGATTTAATTATAAACATCGGATAAACCTGTGATAGTTTCAAGCTGGCATATTTTTAAAATAACAGCCATGGTTATCAAATGACCTCACAAAATTATTTTAGTGTCAGACAAGGTGAACCATCAAGATGTGAGTTAAAAATAATAATAACAACATCCCATTTCGAGGATGACATCCGTGGTCCATGCAACATACAACCACGTCGCGTGAAGATAATTAAATTATACACGTCGCAATGTAGTTCAAATGTAGGGCTACGATGAAACCTTGAAGCAAGCGGACGCCTTCTAAGGTCTGTTTGGTGATATAACCGGTAAAAAAAACAAAAAAAAACAGACACGCCTGTGAAAGCTTGACTATAATGCGACAACAGAAAACTTGTCTCAAATTTAACTAAAAGTCATTTGGAGAAAAAAACAGAAAGAGTACCTATAATAAAGCCCTGTCTTGGGTTACGTACCTCACCCCATCAGCGAAAAACTACAGCGTCGCTTACGTGTTTCAAACGATAACTAAAACGAATACACTGAATCATTTTAAAACCTATAATAGCGGTATTGTGGTATGGTAAAATATTTTTCTATTATCGACAGACGTCCTAAATGACACTGATTCTAGACGTTTTAGTTTAGAGTCTTCTTGTTCTTATACATTAGGCGGTAAATGTTTTATTGGTGACAGCGTAATTACTTTTTCACATCACACAGGTGTACAACCCCGCTAAAAAGGTAATTACCATCACTGCCTACCAAATAGACACCATTAAATTTGATGCACTCTCCACGTTCAAATAACGGCGCAGGAACACCAAAAAGTGTCCGCGAGGCATGCAAACAGCTTTTTAAAAATCACTTCAGACACTATTTTTTACATTATTTGTGAGAACACGGCTCTGCAACACATATCGGAATTGCACTATTCTGCAATGCGGTACCTCAGTAAATTGCTTAGGCTTTACTCCACGTCGCGGTGCAGATTGTCTCGCATAGCTGTCACGTCCACTCAAGCAGAAATTAAGATATTATTTTTAAATGCAAATGTCAATTGCACTAGTTCCTTACCTGCAAAACCAAAAATCCGCCCTTGAAACCTTCACAAACACACACCTGGGTCAGCACTGCATCCCCAGACAATCGAGCCGGGTAAGAGAACCGATGTTTGTGATCCTGGATTGGATGCGAGGTTATGTCCGACACCTTAGGGGGCGCTCACACTGCTGCCATTGGACGAAGGAAATGACAGCGAAACAGTCAAGTATCTGTGCCTTGGGGGTAAAACGAGTCACACGGCGACTGGGATCTACTATTTATGTTTTTGAAAATATCGAAAATATCTGTTGTCATAGTTTTATAAAAACGTCTAAAAACCACTTGCAAATAATCTAGCCTGGGCACGTAGCAGAGATCAGACCGGTGGACATGGTGTAGAATAATCACCCGTGATTGATCACAGAACGGATGCATTCTCCCTATGCACTGCTGTAAAGTGCCCCGGGTGTCGAAGATGCCACGCGCCGACAGCAACATAATTACAGATCAGGATTAACAAATCAAACAAGGAACGTAACCGGTAAATCGGGAGTAATTAGAATCTCAGACATGACATGTTTACTCTACACCCAGAGAATAAATAGCAGAAGATACCTAAAGCCAATCCAATCGTTTTAGCCATCTCTACCCCTTGGCAATAATGAAACAAAAATGTACTGTTCTGTTCCTGTGCTGCAATTTAAAAGAATGTTTTCTGCTTGAATTAGTGTAGTAGTCCAAATTAAATTGTTTCCTGGAAATTGCACAACAGAACTCGGCATCAATGAGGAAGTTCCCTTTTGGAGCTGTTCTTGGAAATATTTCTCCAATCTGCTCACTTATTGTGTAACTTCAGTTACGTTGGCTAGGAATGGCAAAATTGGTGGCTAAACCACGACCTGGAAATCTGCCCCCTACACTGTGTTCACAGTCAAACACATCATTTTCACATAATCCTTAAATTTTGTTCGCAAAATCAAAGGAGCAGCTGCCTTAAGTTGGTGAGACTGAATGTTAATGTAGAGTAGTCAGAGATATGTGGTTCGGTGTAAGAACATTTTACATGTTACAGATTTGGCATATGGTCCTCCCCCTGCACAGCGGAATGCATTACAGCGCACAGGGGAAAAGGGGATGCATTTGTCACTGTGCCAGTCAAATTGAAGATGAGTGGGAGGGGAAGCGAGGGGATTGTGTAGGGGAGGGGTTGATGTTGGGGGGTCATAATCCGCACTCATTAGAATATAGGGGAGGGGAGGGGTGAGTAGAGGCCTTAGAATCAGATTAAAGGAACCCAGCGTTGGCTGTGTGTCTTATCCTCCACGTGGGGTCGGAATACAAGTTTACGATCGCACAGAAACGTTCTGCTTGGGTTGAAAATTCTCCTGATCTTCGTGGCTGCTGTATGTATTAGCGGATCATAAATGGTTTATAACAACATAAAACAACAGTTCAAAATTTATGCAGTAATTACAAGCAATTATAATATCCATCTCTCAGGCCTGGTGAAAAGGCCAAATTTGCATTCTGACATAAAAGACCTTCCCTCAGAACCTCGTAAAATAATATGAATTTACTATTGTACTATACAAACGCTAAAATTAATTTTCAAATAAAAAAAATTATTAAAGACATCGCAGGAATGAGATGTTGTTGTTTTCAGTTTTGCTTCTCATTGCAAGGGGGGAAATGATCTTACACCCAAGGTTAAACAAGGGCGAGCGTGAATTTGCTTGGAAACAAGTCCTCGTGACCAAAACCCTCACAAATCAACCTGACCTGACAATTGGGTGCTTTGGAAGAATGCCAACAGAATGGAGGGGCCTGAGACACAAAGGCCACGGTAGCTGATTTAGTCCAAGGCTGCATTTTCAAAGGGAGTTTGTGAGGGCGAGGGAGGGGTCGTGGGGAAAGAGGACAGATGCTGATTTAGTGATGAGTACCAACAGACGCACAGGCGCCTCTTTCTGTCCAGAACAACACCTAAATTATCTGCTCAGAATAACACCTAAATGATCTACTCAGAACAACACCTAAACGATCTTCTCAGAACAACACCTAAACGATCTTCTCAGAACAACACCTAAACAATCTTCTCAGAACAACACCTAAACGATCTGCTCAGAACAACACCTAAACGATCTGCTCAGAACAACACCTAAACGATCTGCTCAGAACAACACCTAAACGATCTGCT
>JAOYSI010072949.1:0-20694 GCA_025775065.1 Hiodon alosoides | reverse complement strand
AAATTACTCCCCCCCCCCCACCAGTGAGTGTAGATTGACGTGTTGCCTCATGAATTGTAAAAAATAAATTGTGCCCAATTAAATGGCCTCTTAACTCTCAGCTATTTCCTCAGTTGGTTAATATGATTGAGAGCGGGAATGAGAATGATGCAGTTTAACCATAAATAACAAATATAAATTTAGAGATTTTGTACCGGCATGTTTAAAATAAAAAATAAAACCCAATTAAAATCTTAATTTGGAGAGATTATGCTAAGTGTGCATGTGTGAAGTATGTGCAAATCCAAAGTAGAACAGACCAAACTATTCCCAGCAATAGTCAAAGTCTAGTCGACCTGTTCTGGTTACCTGTCATGACATGACCAGCGGTCACTTTCTGCTAATAACAAAATGTCAATTATCTGCACGCATATTTTTGTCAAGAATACACCCAAGAAAGGTTTAATATTTGCATGTTAGTTACAAGCAGTAGAATAATGGAGGATTGGGTGGGCTACTTTGGATATAATACCTCGCAGGATCCTTGCAACTGCTTTGAATTATAATTCATACGCTGTTTGTCTTCAGAAAGCTGCATTAAACGAAATGGTTATGTCCTTCAGTTTGAACAATGCATCTACCTGTCGTTTTTTTAACGTTGTATAACGTGCGAGAGTTTGGAGCAAGAGTGGAGTGCCTTTAAATTTAAATTTAAATTTCTTCAGAGCTTACTCTTAACTTTTGCCTTTCTCTGTCTACATCCATGCCGTCCCGTCACATTGGGACGTTTGATTTCCATATGCCTTCTCATAGATTTCTCTATGCCTTCATACGCCAGGGTTCCGGGACAGAACTACAACCTGGTAGTCCCCTTCCAACCAAGCTGTCTGTTTAATAATCTGCTTTAGCAGCTTAGTAGTTTTAAGACTTTACATAAGTAATCGTGTATTACACATGTGGCATATTACAGATTGTACAGGGTGTGTCTTGGAGGTTGGAGGGGCAACAGGTGAAAGCTGTAGAGGTGATGTTGTTTTGTTTCTGATTTTAGAATAAATAGAAAACATAACCTCATTGCAGCAAGTCTATTGTATATAGAGTGAAATGAAATGGGTTAAATCACGGGGGGGGGGGTATTTTTTCAGTATATTGAATCTGTGATCATTTTCACAGCTACTGTATTCTGACACGAGGTTCATGCAGTGGACCATAGGCAGACTGTATTTTTTTCCCCCCAGCTGAGAAACATTATTATCTTGGCTATTGTTAATGGCATTTACGGAGGGGTTCCCCAAGCGGCACGGACGTCATTATCAACGCCAGAGGCATAGCGATATTAACATTTCATGATTCCGAGGGTTCTGTGTGACGACATGTGACCTGAGTGTCGTTTTGTGCTAAATCAATTGTAGTTCATATGTTCTGTAACTCATTATCCGCTTGTTAGTCTCCTTTGTTTTGAAGTCAAGGAATGGTTTATTGTTCAGAGTGAGTTCATACTTTCATGATTGCGCACAGCGTCGAGTATGTTGAGCAGAAGGAATTTGTTGAAATATCTGGTGATGCTAACTACCCAAAGTTTTTGGAAGGTTGACTTCTATGGGAATAGCTTTATACAGAATTAAAAACATTGGGCCGATTTTGTTACATGTTTATTTGGCCTGTCAAGGGTATTTTACCCTGTATAATTTGTTTTAATTTAATTTATTCCGTACTAACAGGTTTTTTGTCTGAGATTATAACATTTGAAATAATAATTTATTCAGAATTTTTCATATACAGTTTGAGGGTGTCTGAATGTATAAATATTTGAAACTGGACGCGGACAATGTGAACAGGATGCGGTGTTTTTGTTTTCCGACCTGATTCACCGGGAGACATGACTTTGTATTTCAGCCAGTGTATTGAGTATTTCAAAGTGAATGTGGTTGCACGCTGCATTGTGCCAGTGTGAATGGCAGACGTTCCGTGGTTTTGGCGGATCTGAGAATCCTGTGAGTGTTCTGAATAGCACGAGCGATAGCGGTGACAACAGGGCTGACTAAATGAGGTCATCATTTACATTTCACATTTGAGGAATGGGTAGTGCTTTCGCTAGATAGTGTTGGCAGTCTTTGGATTTCCATGTTACTTAGTTGAGAGTTCAGTAGCGAGTTGAAAATGGCCGGCATATGTAAACAGTCAGTTATCCCTATTCTCTTTGGCTTTTTTTATTACCTTCTTTTTTTTTCTTCCCTTTTTCATTTTGCAATCATGGTGGGTTTTCAGTTCCCTTACAATAATGTCTGGGTGCTACGATTTTGAAAGCTTTTAAAGAAGGGTAATGTTCTACCAAAAAATGGAAATGAAGACAAGTACAAATTAACTATGATTAATTTTCTAAATAATTTCTGTGCGTTTAAAGTCAGCAAAAGACTTGAGGCATTTGTAACTTTACAGATAAAAGATAAATCATTACAAAGCACCACAATGTTTTCTACTAATATCTATTTCTCAGTTGTATCTTTTTATTTTTTTTATTGCAGCGTTTATAGTCTTATCTCTGTATACCTGCAAGGACAAGATATTAGCTTTGTCAGTAATGGGATCCTCAGCAGAGAGCGCATTTCATTTTGTGTGTCCTTTACGGCTCTAGTGGATTGGGCTTTTCCCCGCATAAGCAATGCAAACTTTCTATCTGTTTTTATTACAGCAGCTTAAGGTCAGTTTCGCCGTTCGTTTCTCTGCCGCTAAAGACACAATCCCATTGCTCCACCTATATCCTATTATCAATATGCACGCAGCACAGCTGTAGACGGCAGAACAAAGAACCCACTTTAAGCCCATTTGCGTTCACGAGTTACTGCTCCGCTCAATGAGTGACTGCTCAATGATAGCTTTTATGCTGGCTATCACATTGGAAATGCACACAATACAAACATTTTGGAATTGACAGGATGCAGCAGCCTGAGACGTGGCGTAACACTTTGCAGATGTGATTCAGAGCAATCGAGTGCAAGAGACAGACGGTGGCTTGCGGAGGGAAAATAACTCCCTGACGCTCGGTCATTACCGTCTCTGTCAGACAGAGATGCAAAGCCTCGCTGTAAGCTATACAGGTTTCTGATCACTCGCAGACCGTACTTAGTTCTGACGGGAGACGTCGGCGGGCAGTTAAACAGCACTGAAGCAGGCAACATTGCAAAACCGAGTGCTGACTGCACTATCATCAGTATAGTTGGGATGCCTACCTTGCGTAGTACAGAAAAAGACAAAGAAACACTAAAAATAACTGTCCACGAGAACTGCAAAATGCAGAGTTTTCAAAATTTCTGCCTAGCAAGATATTTTCGAGGAGTTAATTGATGCAAATTCTGGGGGTATAACCCTAATATTGAAGGCATGTTAAAAATAATAACATTTAGTGTGGAAAAATAGACATTTTGCATTTTCTAATTTCCAGAGGCAGTGACGGATTTTGCAGCCCACACGGTGCATACCTGTGTTCAGGCACGGTTGATATTTAATTATGAGTAATGAAAGTGGGATAACGGCAGTTGGACGTTCATGCAAATCCCGTGCCACCGGCGAATTGCTGGCAGCTGTTTGGAGTCGGTACTTGGCAGGTACCACTCACCGGGGAGTTTGCTGCACTCTCCTCCGCCTTACTCTGCAAACGCTGGCCTCATTTATCTATCTGTTTTACGCCGAGCTTCCCTTTCCTGCGTTGCCTATCCGTCTCAATTGACCACAAATAACTCGGTCTCCTTTGTTTTTTTTTGTTTTTTTGTCAATCGCTTCCTCCACCGACTATGAGACGGTGGCACGGATTCAGAGAACAGCAGCCCTTCCCAGTCAAGGGAATCCAGACAGCTAATGATGTACTGAAGGTTCGGGCCGAGGACTGTATTAGTCATCTTTCCTTCCCGCATACATGACAGTGAGACATTAAATACCTGCGAGTCTCCGAACAGATATTGTCCTCCTCCTCTAAAATACACCTTCAGTTAGAATGTTTCAACGCTGCACCGAATCTCCATCGTTCTGAGGGTGGTGCCTCATTTTGATGGATGCACGAACAGAAACTTGTTAGTCAAGTATATCTTTCAGAGGTTACATCCATCATAATTATGCTTAGAAGTGGTTCATTAAAATGCCTGCCTCCCCAGAATGCTTGGTCAAGGTATTTGCCATTCAAAGGAAGTCGCATAGATCGCATTGTATTCTGTGGTTTTTTGCAAACATTAAAACCTGTTTGTATTTACCAACTCCAAGGTGTCTCCAAGATCAAGCATGGTATAGAAGAAAAATGTTTTACATAGTGAGTTATTTCGTTGATATCAGTACATCTTGATTTGTTCCTGTTGTAAGGTTTTAGAATGGAAGGATGTCTTTTAATTGTCTTGAACTGATGAGCAATTGTCCTCTGAATGCAGAATCCTCTGAATGCAACAACTTTTACAATGTCATTTTTCTGAATCAAATAAAGAGTAGCGGTCGCTGACGTCAGTGAAACATTCCATGTATTTGAAACAAAAAGTAATGCAAAGAAAACAATGAATGCAAAGTACCAGTGTAGTTCCCTTTAACATGGTGAAAACGATGGCATTTTTAACCCGCCTTTGTCGTTTTGATAATCAGAATTTAAGGCATGTTCTTATTCCTGTTACAAGCAAATTAGTAGGTTAGAACACATTCTACTCCAGTGCTAGAAGGGTATCAATCAACATATAGGGAATGCAAATTACTGACTTTAGTGTTACAGTTTTTGCATCCCATGTTATTTAGCTGAAATCAAATCATTTTCAGATGCCATTGAAATTTGAGTCACCATTTGCAGTACATTTAGTGGAGAAAGTAACAGCGTGATAAGGGATTTAAGAGAGGAATTTGCTGATTTGATTTAAGTCAGCTAGGTTAGCAATTAAAATGTTTTTTTTTTTTTTTTTGCACATTTTGTAATGCAAAATGTGATGTTTAAAACAGTAGAAAAACACTAATGCTGTTTGTGCAAACAAAAACTCGAAAAAGGGTTTAAAAGCAAATCTTCTATAATCGATGTGAAATTTGAATTATTGAATTATTTTTTCATTATAATAGTTTTTTGCATGAAAATGTGTCGCTTGCAGTTTATGGATATGTTAACTACCCAGGTGTTGCCCCTTACACGTTGTATGAGGATCAATACAAACAGCAATATAAACAACAGCATCTGAACTTTAACAGAGTTCAACAAGCAGTGAAAAGAGGGACTTAGAAATCCAACTCCCCCCAACTATAACTGCAGGCTAGTAATGTGGATCTGAGCTCTAAATACATGAAGGGGAACCTGATAAGTTATATTGGACTTGGAGGTCCTGAAAGAAGAGCAGGCCATTTTCATTGACATAACCTGCCAATATATGTCCTTTTTTTACTCCACTAAGGAAAATAGAAGGGGGCACTGGATATTGTGGTTTAGAAGAAAAAGAAACAGAATGCTATATCATCTCAGATTCATTAAGAACTTCCTCTGACCACCATGTTAAATTTAATGGGTATTTGCAGGCTTTAAAGCATAGTTTATGATGTTTAAAGGAACACCGCAGGCAATTCTACCCTAAAAACTCTGCAACAACACAATGCAATACTCAAGACAATGTTGGAATATGGGACCATGGCGTAGTGTCTGGGTCAAACCAAAGTCTTTAATGTAATGGACTGATTGTTCATTTTGAAATATAGAACTTAAAATATTTCGCATTAGGCTATAAAGTGCAGATTTAGAAACTACTAGCAAGAAACCTGGCCCGGTACCCAGGCTGAGCTTATGATTGAATTTGGATATCAGAAGAGACCTTCACAAAAACAGGGTCACGTATGTACACGATATGTAATATGATACAGTAAACCCATCTTGAAACAAAAAGTATTTACTAGCTACACAGCTATTGTCCTATTTGCTTATTGTGTTAACAAGTGTGTTTGCCATAAAATATAGCTATATTTATATGTGTCAGCTAGTGGCTAGCCTTCCCCATCAGATAAAGCACTCTCTCACATATGACTGGACCTCAATAAAGCACTTTACTCCGTGAAAGCGCTTATATACTTAGCAAAGTCTGCTAGAAAATATGGAAAGAGGTGGCGGCATGTTCACATCATGATAACTTACTCTATTATGACATCCCTGTCAGAATAATGTTCTAGTCTAATAATAAACATCCAACATCTGATTGGCCATACATGTTCCCCTCTGTTTATTACTGCCAGAGGCCCAGGTCAGGGTTGCGCACTATCACAATAATTGTCTGCACCGGCCTTTGCAACTTCAGCCTAAGCTATCTTTCAAACCACTGAGTCCGCTGTGTCTGTGACCCCCATCTCCCCCTGATTGCCCCCTGATTCCTGATCTACGGTATAAACTCACTGTGCTCTGTCCCGTTTAATCTGGGAAACTGAATGGAGAGGTAAGTAAAATTTAATGACGCCCACTCGATGGGCTTTAGAAGAATATCCTTCGGTGTTTTAATTAATTTAATGATAAGTTTTAATTATGTAGATTATTTCCTATTTCC
Source organism: Hiodon alosoides (assembly GCA_025775065.1). Taxonomy (NCBI): domain Eukaryota; kingdom Metazoa; phylum Chordata; class Actinopteri; order Hiodontiformes; family Hiodontidae; genus Hiodon; species Hiodon alosoides. The sequence continues at coordinate 14,179 of JAOYSI010072949.1, read as the reverse complement.
CCATGTCTTGCCTACAATCACATCATTTCTCACAGATGGGTAGAGAACTTTCCCTTAGATCATGTAAACCCAGCATCTTTTTTCAGAATGGTCCAGTGTTGAAATTCCCAGTTATGTCTATTGTATCTGAGCTCCTCTTTATATATATATATATATACAGGAGAACGGGCTGTGAACAATCTCCCCCAACCTTCCCACCTATCAAAGCCAGAACTGTAACGGGACACCCTACAGACCAAGCAGCCTGTACCTATGGTTCAGAACAAACTGCACAATTAATTTAGATTCAGTGAGAGTATGGATAATTGATTATTTAAACTCGCTAATGCTTTTTAAAAATGTATTTTATCAGAAACTGTTGTGTTTGATCATGTTAAATGTTGATGTTTTGCCTTGTAGTTTGGGTCTCCAGGTCTGTTTCTGTATATGTCTGTATCATATTGAGGTCAGAGGGCTATATCTTAAATAACAACTCAATAAAAAATAAAAAAAATGTTTGTACTTCAAGGTCTTTCAAGGTGAGGAGGGAACTCAAGCTGGTCATGTAGGGAAGGAGCTGAGATTATGACTTAATAATAGGTTCCTGATGGAAGTGAATTGAAAGCTAAGGGTCAGAATTACTTCCAGGTTACTGAAAAAGGTCATAGTAGAAAGTTCTTGTCTTCCATAGGGATTAGTGTTAAATGAGCCGTATCGTGTTTGCCTGTATACGTCCTTCATCATCAAAAATGAGCTCTGTGTACATAAAGAAAGAAAGGGTTTCTACTGTGTTTTCAATCGGCAAATATTTGATTTCCCTTATTAACAAAAAAATAATAATCTGATAAAACGTAAGATAAAAAACACGCAACCTAATAACATTTGAGATGACTCAGCCAGTAATCAATGCAGGGATTAACATGACAATTCTTGGTCCAAAGAAGCTAAAATACACATTTTTGTAATCTTGACTCATTAAAACAACTAAAATTTTAAAGTATTTTAAGTATTGAAGTTTTGTTTATATCTGAATATCTTGTAATAAGGGGCATTGTAGCATCATGTGACATCAGTTTACAAGCCAGAGGCATATCAAATCACGGCGACTCTTCGTTAAATCAAGTACGGTGGTAACTAAAATTATAATAATTACTATTATCGTTATCATTATACATAATTAACTAATCATAAATGTATTATATAAAATAAATAATAATTATTTTCCCAGTCTGTTGTTGTAACATTTCCACTCAATGTACACAAAAATTCCATACGGTCTTAAATATATTATTGCGCTAACGTATGCCTTTCCGCATAAGGCTAAATCAAGTTAAAGGTTTTCCAGAACGCATTCGAGCTTTCATTCTATCAGGTTATTGCATACAGTGCTGTTACTTGTAAGACAATACAGCTGTTGCTCTTTTGAGCTATCGGATATGTTTTTTAAAAGGGTGAGGTGAAATGATAATGTGCTGGTAAAAAAAATCAAAAATCAAAATGCAGTGTCAAGCAATGTCACACTCGCGTTACATCTGTCTCTGGAAGAGAGGGGTAAGCTACAGGATATCGACTCTTAAGATTCCCACCACTGAGGGCTACCCCCCGGTTCCTTTTGTGAATGTAAGGCAAGTGTTTCAGCGGTCGTCAATCCACGACAGCCTGCCTACTCGCGTGTGACGCGGGGCCGCGGTGACACAACAGGCCGTCACTGAGCACCAGTCCGTTTTTTTTTTTTTTTTACCCAGTTACCCCCCATTCGAGCCTGTCAGAAGAACCTCTGGTCCTTGTCAAGAGAGTGATACATCAGGTGGTCCCTCACCCTGCAGGGTGCTTTTGTTTGCCCTACATTTTAAATTTACATCAGACAAAATATCCAGCGAACCCAAAAAGTCACTGCCGATTGGTTGGTGAGGTCTTCAGGTAATGCAGTAGGACCTGATTATTGTTATACAACATCCTGTCATAAGATCTGTTCAGTACTGTTATAATTCAACTTGAAGACACAGTTAACATAGGTTTCTAAGAAGAAATCCGTTCCAAATAAATGATAACGCAAAAAGCTTTATACTTTGACATATGTGTTCAGAATATAAAGTTCCCACAAAAAGCTGTTTTCTTCCCCTACATGTATCAGCGCTGATAGGCCTGGCCAAAGTCATTTGTCTCCTGTCAAAATTTGTGTAGAAGCCTCCTTTTTGCTGTTATCAGACTTGGCAGTTTGTACCATGTATATATATGCAGTTAAAAGTCAAGCAGCCTCACACTTACAGCTTGATGGTTAAAGAGTAGAGAGCTTATTTTTCAAGAAGGTGCAAGTAGAAGACCTTAATGTCACAAGGACACATTATTCTCTTCACTCGGGCATTAAAGTCCTTACTGCTAATCAGGCGGGTGCATGTGCTGATTGATTGGATGAATTATGCCCTTGTGAGATGCTGTCGAACATAAAAACTCAACATAAGGGCCTGGGACTAAATAAAACTAGTTTTTGACAAGGGTAATTTGCTTTTGATGGATAGAATAAGTCCAGTTAATTGTGACGTGGTTAACATTGCAGCGTTATTTATCGAACGTTTTAAAAATTTAGCAACCATTCATGCACACAGCACACCCGTCCCCCGACCCCCACCCCTTGCACGTAAACAACATACGCTGGCTCTTTTTTACATTAATCATGTCATCTACATCCTAGTAGAGTTTTTTATGAAAATAACAGTGCAGTTTCATACAGCAGCTTCTACTGAAACAAATCTTTGAACTCTAGCGCCTAATTGCCAGACTTACTGTTAGTGGTAAATAAAAAGGGCTGACAGTGTTTGGGGTGTGGATGTCTTGTGGCGTGTCAGGAGTTGTGAGCTGTGAATTCAACTACAGCGTTTTTTACCTGCAGCAGTGGTGCCAAAGCAAACCCGACCTGAAGTGTCCCTCAACACCAGCGCAGATCATCAGATATAAGGATCATTTGTGTGCATTGTGCATTGTTCCTAGTCACAAGACCGGTACTGTCAAAGAATATGCTTGCAAATATGTACATATATTTAACTCCTCAAATTTAAAGTTTACATCAGTCCAGCATCAAAGCTCAACTGTTCAGCCAAAGCAGTCAAGGTTAAATAAATGTCCTTGCTTTGAGTTTGTGCATTTACTGCACTGCAATTACAGCACCTTTTATGCAGTGGCACAGAAATGGAGAAGAAACACTGGATGGGAACTATGATCTGTCATGAGAACATTAGATCAAATTATGAGAGGGATGCGCTATAGTAACACAGCAGGATTCAAATAGTAGGGGATTTGGTGAGAAGCAAATAACCCAGAGATGAAAAAGCTTTCTAAATAGGTCAAAATGTGTTTTGTTTTTTTTCCTCTGCTCTGACTGTCTTTCTACCACTAATCTTGGATTAATGAGGGTGGATTATGGGAGTGTTTCCTCAAAGTAACATAACAAAAGTGTCCAACAGTCCTCATGAAGTCGGTATACAACTCTTAAACATCCTTTTAGAGACTGACATGTTTCTACATGGTCGATTTCTTTTTTGCACAGTGTATAAGGTATATTCACTGTTTTATGAAAATATAACTTGTTAATAGTTCATAATATCCTTTTCTAATTACATTTTACACTTTTATTTGTATGCCCCATGGAGTCGATGTGAAATAATGCTATACATTGAAACATTGTCTAATTTAAATCCAAGTAGTTTGAGTATGATCAGACTTGTAGAGCTACGTAACTTAATTTGTTTTGCCCTTTCTAAGTGGATTTGGTCTGAGGCTTGCTTTCCCAAAACGTGGCATACCATCATTGGTTACGGAGGATTCGGTTTTCAATATATTTTCATTAAATTCTTTCCATTCAATTCAGTAAGTTTCATTGTCATTCATTCAGCTCATTCCTGACAGATGCATTGAGGCAAATTGCCGGTTGCAAGGGTTTAAAAATCAATTTATGCATGCCAAAGGATCATTTTTCACAAATGAATCATCTTGGCCCTTCCACCTCTAAGTTCTTGGATCCAGTGTTAGGGATCGGACTTATTGATTCCAGCCTGGCAACCAATACAATTTGAGTAGCTCAGCCTGAGATTAGTGACAAATGACCTCTGTTTCACTGGCAAGTTATTATATGATTGAAGGCAAATTATCAGAATTCAATGCCGGTTAAGTCTGTATCTCCACAGATAGGAGATACAATAACAGAACAAAAGAAAAATTAGTCAGTTACTTTATTTGTGATTGTGAGACGTGTATGTACCACAATATATTGGTGTGCATTGCATTGGCCATCCGACCACATAACTCTTACAATTTGTTCATGCTAACACATCTCCATTCGGTTTTAGTTTATGATTAGCTTGCATGTAAAAGAGCTGTATGAATTGTTTAGAAATTGTTTAGAAATGCACAGAACTTCCAGTCTGCCATATATCAAAGAGCTAGAGAGAACAGGATGATCTGCTCACAGGCATGATCAAAACCACGGGCTGAAAAAGCTGCATCTGTTCTCGTGGTTAGATTGGGAGAGGTGGGGTGTGTGTGTGTGTGTGTGTTGATATGAATATGCTCATGTGGTTTTTTGAACAATAACCCAGATATAATTATCTATTCAAAGATACAAAAAAAGAGAACTAATTTTCTACGGATTGGTTTTACAGGTAATAAGATGTAGCAGAAAGCAATTATTTATATTGCTTTTTGACACTGTTTTCTAAGTGATGTGGCATAGTCTCGATCACTTTGGATAATGGGAAATTCTGTGATATATTAAATGCTTCATTAGAAAAAATATCTGTGAGGTTAACAGGCTTGTGTGGTCTAAACAGCGTGAAGATTATTGTCAATACTTTCATACTTGCATGAGATTATTGAACAGAATGAGGACTATCTGTAGTCATGACAGTGCTGCCAGGGTTCACAGTGGCTCATAAATTGTAAAAGATTTACTGTGAATTTAATGGAGTCCATGCGTTATAGTACGCAAATTGTCATTTTTGATTTGTGCCTTCCAATGTTGTGTCGATGACAAGTTAATTTTAAACCAAAATGAGATTCATAGATAGTTAAGAAAGGTTTGGGCTCATGCAGTGCAAAAGTATGGTAACTGCTGTGTAAGTTTACTGTTTAGTTTTCCCTGTGAAGGTCTGTTTATTTACTGTGTCTTGGAACTTTGGCAGTTAATGCTGCCTCAGGCAAACTCTTAAACTCCTCTTCAGTTGTGTGTATGAATTAGAAAGTAGTTTGCTTTTCTTTGTTGTAGAGTGGAGGATTTAATGTATCACAGATATCGAAAAAACAAGCCCAGTAGGTTTAAGAGTTTTGTGTTTCAAATTTAGACAGTCACTGCTATAGCTAGGGATGCTAATAATTGATAATTGCGGCATTGTACCGTGCATAAACTCTTTTTTAGCTTTAGTTTATATGAATAATAAAATTGTACTGCACTGCCCTACATACTGATGTGCTAAATCTTACAAGCTATTCTTAAATGTGAATGTGAATAATATATAGCGATTTTCCTTAAATTGCCACTTTCTGGTAAATATTCCTACTGTATGATTATATATGCTAGTAATTCAAGGTAAAAAACAACGTATAATCTAGATTTAATTAATCTAATGCCAATTTGTTCATGTCAAATTCCAATGCGTAAGCTCACAAAAAGATCCACATAAATGTGATAAATGTGAAACATCATCTTAAATATGTATGAGTTTTTTTGTCTGTTTCTCATCATGTTCCAGAAATGTTAATCAGATGGTAGTTTTGAGAATTACCTCCTAATATATGGGTACAGTCTAAGATAAAATCGAAAAACATTCATATAAAAGTATTTAGGAGAAGACAGAAATCGAGAGAAATTTAAGTTTATTTGGTCAGAGTTTAATGAAAATGCTTCATTTTGGCTGAAATCCTCTTTCAATATTTAAATTAACCAATTAAAACATAAACCATTAAATATTCTGCTGCTTTTCAATATTTCACTTTAATGATATATTTTTTTAAATACAACATTTACAATTAACAATAGTACTATTTATACTAGTACTAGGAACTGTTTAAATGATGAATTTCTCAACCAAAATAACTGACACAATAAGAAATGTTATTCCCTGCAAAGGCAAAGAAAGATTCTCCTCTAAAAATCCAAAATCCATCCCGATATGATCATTAACATTTTTCACCACTTCATTTATGACACACTTTGAAATTGCTCAGTTAAGTTTTTTTTTTTTTTATAACCCAAAAAGCCTATTATTAAGATCACCATTAAGTGAATATCTGAAGCGTTTTTTGAAGACTTGACATTAGGGCTTTGACAACCCTCTAATCACACTTTACGTAACTGTATTTAATAGTGTTTTTTTTTTTTTGTTTTATGAATAGAAGATATTATACTTATAAAAATGAAAACTATTTATTACAGTTCTGCGAAGTGTGATTGGCAGGTTGCCAAAGTTTTGATTGGATATGGACTGACAAGATATCTTTTGTTGCAACACCAAATCAATCCATAAATATTTTACTCAAATTACTCACAATTACTCAAAAATGACTGAATGGTTGTCATCGAGAGATCTGAGGTCTTCTTGAACTGAACTTCAATTTAATATGTTAAAGCAGTATGTGGCACAGTTCATGCCAGATACTTAACCTCAAGTATTTAATTGCTTTTATAGAACAGATTTAAATTGTTAGATATTAAGACTTTTTTTCAACCAGACCGCTTAAAAATTCCTTTTAACCTGCTTCCCTCTCCCTTCCAGACTCCAGTATTTTTTAGATTCTTAACTAGCTGTCAAACTAATCTTTGGGGTGTAGATTGGAGTGTGGAGGATATATTTGTGAGCTTGCTAATTGCAGACCTTAAAATTAGCTTAGTTTAGAGTACAAAATCCTGGTTATGTTGAACTGGGTTTGTGGGCAGCAGTGACAATGTTGTTTTTTTACATATATCATTAGGCTTATATGTCTATGATTTAACCAGGCACTTATGAAACACCCTGACCAAAGTTAAACATTAGAGTAAAAGTGAAAAAATAAATATCTTTTACATTTATTAAATATACAAAGCATTTTTCACATGTTAACATAGTAACAGCTGAAAACCATTTATTGTTATTATTCAGTATTATACAGTTCACACATCCTGATAGTGGACAAGAGATGTTTGTGTTGATATAGTCTGTCATTCATTTTCTTTATATGTTAAAATGGTTTTATTATGCTGAGACTGCATGTCAAATTTTGCATTGCAGTAATTCTAAATGCAGTGCTGTCCTTGAAGCAGAGACTGTATCACAATGGGATTACCATGAGGCTGAATCCACCCATGACCACGTTTACTTTCCTCATCATGGTGTTACAGGTCTCTTCATTTGATTTCAGTTTCTGCGATCATGCCCATACGGTCAATGTTCAGATTTTGTCGGTCTGTACCCTAATGCTGTATGAAATAATCAATGTCACTATAGAGTGTAGCTTACATCAAAGCGTTACACCAAGTCTGTGTAGTTGGCATCCCATGATATGTGCTGCTGGCATCTCACCTTGAGTGTTCCTGCCAGTTGGGCTCTTTTCCCTTTTACTGGTATGCTACTTCTCTAAACCACTGCTAAGTCCTGCTGTGCTTTAATTGCATTACCAGTTGATGATTCATAGGTAATCACATTATAGACAGAGTTTGAATAGATGATAGGAGTTGTAGCCACAACAAGGGGGGGTGCCTTGTGAAATTATAGCTGCATTACCTTTTGATGTGTTGGCTAATTTGCCGAGTTCACACTGCTTTATGAGACAGACAGAGGAAACACTGACAAACAGAATCTCAAACTAAATCAGTTCTTAATGTTTGTTTTGTAAGTTCTTGGACGTCAGCTCTTGGCAAGTACGATGCAGTACACCAGTCTGCAATTATCAGGGTGCAAATATATATTATATCATACACTGCATGATTACAAACTTTATCATACTTACATTACACAACAATAACAAGAACATGATAGACTGCAAATGTCTGTCTATACAAATGTCGGCTCTCCCTGTTGAGCTCCCATGTTCTCCACTCCTGGACATTGGCTACTGAGAAGTCCATTGGCTTGCTAGACTGAAGCTCTATGCTCCTCTTTGCAAGGATGAAAACCTCCAAGTAGGTCAGGTGGAAAAAATAAATCCAGACCTGGTATTTAAGTCAACCCCCCCAGGAGTTCTCATATTATAAAGGGCAAGAGGAGAATTTTAGTTCTTGTGTCTTTCCTTATTTTCTTAGTTGTGGAAGTGGCTGCCCCCATCTCAGTCTCCACAGCCCGCTATAAGTCTTTTGTCTGGCTTGGGTCTGGGCAGTGATGCCCTTGTCTACCGCTGCTCTGCTGCTTGATGGCCCCAGCACCTGCAGATACAAAGCCTTCTTACCTTCTGTTATTCTTGAATTTCTTTGACATATGACCAAAAAAATAAAATAAATTCAGACTGTTAACGTTTATGTATTGAATCAATTTTATAAGCATTGTCTGAACATAAATCTGGAAAAGTGAGAAGGAATATTGAGGATAAGAAAAGATTTTGGTACTATAACGTTCAGCTCTATGGTCATGTTGTATCTCACATCACTAACAATATTAAAAATAGTAACCGTAAACTACCGTAAAATAGTAATTAAACGGTGAAACTATTCAGCAAGCGACTGCAACAGAGAAGAGAACCAGTCACAGGATCTGTAAAAATACTTTCATTATAATGTTTATATATATATTTATCAGCAATATATTTAATGACCGACTTAATCATGCAAGCAACCTAAAGGCGCTGAACAGGTTGTCTAAGGCGATTTCAATTTGGCTGAACTCATCAATGGTTCTTTCTGCAAGTGACCTTGACCCAGCCATCAGAGAGACCAATATAATCTACTGGGTACAACCGTGAACTTCAGTCTTCCGGAAGAGTGAAGACCATAATGACAAATCGTGGTGGTCTTTTGAACCGTGAGGTATATACAGAGGTATTGTATACAGAGAATTAAGAAAAAAGGCACCGCCATTGCTGCTAGCAAAGGATCATATTGTTAAGGTACAAAGGTGAAGGGTAAAGTACTGCAGATACAAGACATTTTGTTGTTTTTGACACTTTCAGATGGAAATCAAACTTCTGCACATAATATAATGGTGTAAGGGATTAGTAAGCCAAAGTACAGCTCAGACAAAAGAGTACAGCTCTTTAAAAGAAGAGTCTGAAGAATGGTTCACCAGAAGGAGTAATAAAACAATGGATGTGGCTGGAGTGTATCAGTTATTTTTTTTTCCCCTTTCTTCTGCACTGAGCCAACACATTTGTTGGTATGATGTCAAGCGTCCCACATCCATGTGTCTGTGAAGGGATGTTAAGTATTAATGGGGTTTAATGGAAAGGGCTTGTGATCGTTTATACTTCTGAATTTTATTTAAAACAGTATTGATGTGGGGTTTTTTTAAGGTGCGGATCACTTTGTTCTATAGCTCAAAGGACAAAGAATATTTGTCTTAACAGCAATGGTGCATTTTTTTTACATTTTCTTGTTCATCGCTGTTGGTTTATCTGTTGCCATGGTAACAAGAGTGAAGATTTGGGAGGCGAGATCTGTAACATTCACAAACTATTTATTGGATTCCCATTGGAATGAGCGGCTTTCTTGCAAATTCTGCTTCTTATATCAGCATTAACCATTAGTGGAGCAATCTTTTTTGTGCCCTGGCTGTGTATGTTGCTCAAGCATCCCGTGATTTCACAGTAGAATACATATGTGTATCCTTTTTTGAAACCATAATCATAATGCTATAAATTCTAAGGGTGCTATTAACTTTTTATATTTACCAAATTAATAAATCCATTCATAAAAAATAACATAATTTAAGCCATGGCCAAGTGAAATAGTCATGTATTAACCAAAAATGTATCATACTTTACAAATGTTATTCCTCTAAAGTGATGGTGTAATGCAGTGTAAATCCTGACCCAGTGTTTAAAATCAAGGCTATTTAATAGCTCCTTTCTATATACATAAACACACATGTACACTTTTACGATGTTGCAATGTGTAAATGCCTGGTAATATTTTAGCAATCATATTCAACAAGACTGCCAGTGTCAAATCAACACAGGCCTGCTCCTTTTATTTATGTAGTATCCTCACTGCCTTTGGAACTGAGAGACCGGAGTCGAAATCTTATCGTGCCTGGAAGTACTCCAGATAATGTTACATCAACTTAAATTACAACTTAATTATAAAATGAAAGTAAAATTGATAAGTTTCACAAACAATTTCACAAACGTTTTCCAGTAATGACGCTGTTAGCCATTGTGTTGGATTTGATATCACAGGGTGCATAACTAGGGAGACTTTAATTTTTGGTTGTGAAGCAGAGCTTCTTGAGGACGAGTTCTCTATAGAAGGTGGCCTCGACCTCTAGAGTCGAGACAAGAGCTTGATTGGTTACCTAAGGAGGAGACCTTTGCTCAACAAGGTTCTCGTTTCTCTTGTTGATAGGTTTCAGCCGCATGAGTAGTGTTAAAGGACCCGGGTTCAGTTCTCAGTCAGGGATCTGGATCTCAGTGTTCCAACATGTGCTGTATGTGGGCTATCGTAGCGCACTAGCAAAAAGACTGTAAGCGTCTGTAAGTGATCCCAGATGCTTGGGACCAAATCAAAACTTTGGAAACCTAATTGCACTTTTCATAGCTGTATTTAATAGCTGTTTATTTTTATCAGTAGAAGAAATAAGATACTAAATACAGTTATGGAATATGCCGTTGGAGGGTTGACACAGTTTTGATTTAGTCTCAGCCTAAGTTTGACTTTTGAGAAGAATATAAAATTGCGTTGTGTTTGTAAAATAGTTGCTAAAATTTGGAGTCTATTAGAAAATGGCCCTGGGGCCCGACCAAATCGAAGCCATTGCTCTGCAGTATAGGCCACAAAGAGTTTCCCGTGATTAAAACAAAAGAAAAATATGCAGGACCAAACCAAGCCCCTTTCGCCTTTCTAAGAAGGCCTATCACGCATGGGTAGAGATGAGGGAGTGTAAAAGTATCCAATTTTAAATGCCCATTTCACCGCCAGAACTGTTCTTTGTGAGGTACTCTTGAGTAACGTGACATTGGGTTTACAGGACATGTAAGCATCAGACCATGAGGGAAAGCCCATGACAGATTATGAGCTCCATATTAGTAAAACCTTGCATACATCTTTTAAGTGCTACCCTCATGCTTCCAACATTTGTTGTGATACACTATTTATAGTGATGAACTTATACACAGTCTCATTTTTAGTGATGTCAGATTTTCCCTTCATTTGTTAAACCTAATGGGCATGTTCAAGTAATAGGAGAGCTGGATGAATGATTTCATTAACGTCGAATTTAAAGCAACTGCATGAAATTACTGCATGAGTCTAATGTTCTTGAATCCCATTAAGAAGATGATGTAATCTATCATGATATTGTTGGGGTTTATATGTGGGAAGTGTATGACACATTGTATTTCAATTAAAATATTTCCGTTTTTTTTCTTTGTCATAGTTCATGGTACAAGTATGAGAATGTCTGAATGTTGATTACGTGGGGACATAATATGTCAGCGTTACCAAAGACGACATTTCACATCTTAGCATTACACTGAGCTCATGTTCTCATTTAAGGGAAATAATGAATGGGTTATATCTGATCTGCATTTGAAAGTTTGTTATTAAATTTCATTGGATATTTATATGCGTACCAGTGTATGAAAAACAAGAACTATTTATAACCATTTCTAATGTGGATATTATTTCCTCTCAGTAACTTCCGGCTGTTCAGGAGCTATATAAATCCACATTTTTAAATGACAGTTTTGGGTAAAACCTAATTTCAGCTGTTTATTTATAGTGTTCGCTGGATACAGGAATTGACAGGAGAAGCACATGCTACCTATGGTGCCAGTATCTGAGCAAACTCCAGTAATTGGTTTGAGTCTTGGTGTATGCGGCGTTTAATGCTCAGTTTCAGTTCTTCACGTTTGCACGGTCTGGCCTTCAAAACCCGCTCTGAGCACCCAGCTACACGTATCAGTGCGTCATCTATCTGCATGGTCTCTCCTGGAAAAAAAAAAAAACTGATACGCCAGTGAAGAGGGGTCATCGTGAAGAGCCATTAATCAGCAATTGTCTGTCTTCTCCATCATCAGGAGGGTGTGATCGCACAAGAGCATTACGGTGAATTGGGCACCTGCTTTCGCCATTTCTTCCACTGCAAAATATAGAGCGCAGACAACCATGTATATAAATCTTTATTATTAGTACATTGGCAATATACTGCATTATCATGTGGGAATTTTCGAAAAAAAACAAATTCAGACCAAAGTGAATGTTCCTTGCATTTTTCATTGACGTAGATGGATAGATTTGGAAAAGACGACTACAGATGATATATCATATCGATATTAATTATATAGATCTCCCCAGGAATGATTTAGAGGATTTATCTTCATACATTTTCATATTCCAAAAGAAGGCAGGAGCGTGGCCTACAAATAGAAACGTACCCATAATGACTTCTGCCGGTGAGACCCCCACAAAAATAGTTACTGGCAGAGAAATTGTCTCTGTCTCTCCCCAGCAAACACCTTTTGTTTCAAGAGAGCTCCGCTTCCTGTGCCATCGCTGAAGGATATAAAGTGCACCGTCTCGCTGGGGAAATATAAGTTGGATGTCTATTGTATTACAGTTTCTAAGCTGCACATTAGAAGGGCAATCAGGATCCCCAAGGAGGGGGTGGAATTTACTCTGTGGTTTTAATAGCAGGAAACGTCTACCTTGAGAAAGCAGAAAGGGGGCTGGTCTAATGTAAGTCCCGCAGGAAAATGTTTTATTCTCCATTAAGAACGGAGTTAGTGTCCTGGATGGTAAATAGCGCTGTCCGTGTGAGTGCTTTGTGGTGAATGGCAGGCTGTGATAAATGGTGATTCCTAATGGGGCAGTTCATGTTATTCACATCTGCAGTAAGCACGGATCCATTTGTTTTAATCAAGTCTGACCTAATTGAGACTGCTCCCGTCTCTAGGAAGATTAGCTCTGGAAACTTCAGCCTTCTTGCACGCCTACAACTTCTACAACGGTTAATTTGGCTGGGGTCTAGATTTTTTAGCATAGTTATCTGAACCGTTCTTCATATGGCCTGAAATTGAATGCGTTGCCCATGCATGAGATGTGCACCTGCAGAGCTGGTGGTAACCTATTCTGAGCACTGTTCTCTCACTTGCCCTACCACGAAAGGGGAATGCATGCATTTAGCGGTTTTTAAAAGAGAAATGGAGCTTTTTCACTTTCCACTTTTCTACTTGCTTTTCTAGTTGCCGAGCTCACAGACCTGCATCGGTTTCATGCAAAGTAGATTCGAGGTGTGAGAAATCAAACCTAAAGGACGCCACAGCTTTAAACTCAATGCAGCTCGTCATAAGTTTAACGCACCAGCTGGTTTGTGAAAACAATTTCAGTTTCAGCCGCAGGTCTTATTATTAGGATTTAGGCTAATGCTAGTGGCAGCAGAGATAAAGCAGAGCAAACCATACCAAGTTAAGTACACTAACAATACAAGAGCTGGTACCAAATCAAAACTTAGGCAACTCGCTAATCAAACATAAATTGTATTTAAAAAGTGTTTTCTTTTGTTTGTAAGTACCTTACCCCGTCTGCTCATGAAAAGAAAAAGCTGTTAAAAACGGTTGTGTAAAATGCAATTAGCAGGTTGCCAAACTTTTGGTTTGATCACAGCCTTAGTCTTTAAATAATGTTTTCAACTTTTTATGTTTTTAATTAAGAGCAGCTCACAAAGTTATTGTTGTATTGTAAAAAAAAAAAAAAGATAGATTATTAGATTATTATTTTTAGATAATTAATACTTATTAAATGTCTTAACTGGTCTTTGTGTAAAGTATTATGTCTTTTCCTTAAACTGTGAGAATCTTAAAAGATACTCTAAAATGTTTCATCTTAGTTGGTTGTTGATGTGACTTTGCTGAAAAATTGTTTGGTTCAAACGTGTTCTGCCCATTTAAGAGAATATTACATGTTAGATATACTGCACTTATCTCTCTATAAAATATACAATTTCAACAAAAATTATCACAAAAACAATATCTCCATTACTGCCGGTATTTAAAAAGCAGGTATTTTTAACATTATTTAATGAACCTAGTA
>JAOYSI010072948.1:6564-24682 GCA_025775065.1 Hiodon alosoides | reverse complement strand
TCTGCGACTCATCGTACACTGCTAACACACTGTCTGTGACTGCTCGTACACTGGTCTCACAATGTCTGTGACTGCTCGTACACTGCTAACACACTGTCTGTGACTGCTCGTAAACTGGTCTCACAATGTCTGTGACTGCTCGTACTCTGGTCTCACACTGTAGGTGACTGGTTGTACATTGCTCACACATTTTTTGTGACTGCTTGTAGGCTTTGTAACACTGCTCACATGCTCTAAGTATTGTATGCAGGTTGTTAAACACTGCTTGTAGAAAATCTGTATCTACATGCATTCTGTCGTTACAATCACTGACACCCTAGATTGACATATCAATGTCACATTTCAAACAGGTTTCCGCAATCAACTTCTGACAAAAAGGTCAGAGTTGAATAGAAGAGGTGAAAATATCATCTTAATCAACCCTATTCCTATGTCATTGCTATCAGTCTAGTGAAAAATGGTTATCGAGAACACTGGTTATTGTTTTAAAGTATTGTGGATAGGGTTACAGTCTATTTCAGGACAACAGACTCTCAGTGACACACACTTTTTAAACGTTTGAGTGCACTGGCCAGAAACAAAGCAACATAGCCACTGAGCCACTGTGGAAAGGCAAAACAATTAGAAAATGCAGATTGGGATTCAATAAACGCACACAATGGCCGAAGAGCTGACCACCCGACCTTCCTCTGCACAGGGACCCCAAGGCTCACGTGGAGACAAGGGTGAAGTTGGCGAGGCAGGCGAGAGAGGAGTGAAAGGACACAGAGGTTTCACTGGATTACAGGGTCTACCCGGGCCTCCTGTAAGTGACATCTAACTTCATCTGGTGATAGCAACCTCCAGCACAAGCCAATCCTCCATCTTGGCTCTCCTCTGGTTGATGAGGAAACACTGGCGTCTCCTCCATCTTGGCTCTGCTCTGGGGGATGGGGAAACACAGGGTTTCCTTGAACACCTGTCTCCGTACTAAAGTTTTTAAAAAAACAGTCTAAACAAATATATTGTTGCAGATGTATCTCAGCTAATGCTCATATTCTGGTCTGAGTCTGTAAGTCAGTTAGTGGATTGTAGATGTATACCCTGGCAACGTTAGCTATGCTGGAGTGGTGGTGAATTGCATTTTCGGACAGCTTCTACCATATTTAAAATTACAGAAACAGGTCTTTTTGTCTTAAAAGTAATTTTTTCATACTTCTTTTTTATGTCTCATATCTATATTTATTAAGTCCAATTTTGAGTTTTATGGAACTGCTCATTTCCCTGCTTGTTTCCTCAAGAAAGGGCTCCATTTTATCGTCAGGTGTAACTGAACTGGGGCTTCGGATTGTATTGGCCCTAAAACTGAACACAATGAATGTTTAATTGCATTTTAAATAATCGAGTGATTGCGAACTCACTGAAGCTACCCATACTTTACCATCACATCTCACCTTTCCAAACAGGGCTCTGCAGGTGACCAGGGTGCGGCCGGACCTGCTGGACCCAGTGGACCCCGAGTGAGTATTGTAGTGGCGTTGGCATGATGAGTTCTGCTCCTGTCTGTCATTTTGTTGTAAGACATATGTTGATATAGCAATAGGAAAAGACACAAACAATTAACCGTTTTCACTCCACTAGGGGCCCCCAGGACCTGTTGGAGCGCAAGGAAAAGATGGGTCCAATGGGGCTCCAGGGCCCATTGGCCCCTCAGGACCTCGCGGACGTTCTGGAGAGAATGGTGCTGTTGTGAGTAGACCATCATCTTAAATATTCCTCAGATACCGCAGTCCCTAGGCCACACCTCAGAGAGCTATCTAGTCAATGGTGTTGGTAAGCTATGCCCCTATTTGCTGGTTTTCTGGTCTGTCATTTGGACACACCTCCTTTAGGTAGTCTTAACACTGACAAAATGCTCACAGATCAACATTATTATCATAACTAACTAACAGCATTGGCACATCAGGCCACATATGACAAATACAGCGATATTTATTTACACCCTCTCACCCTTCTCTGTCCTATCTCTTCAGGGTCCAGCTGGTAACCCAGGGCCACCTGGTCCTCCCGGCCCTCCGGGCCCTGGCATCGACATGTCAGCCTTCGCTGGCCTCTCCCAGACAGAGAAGGGCCCCGACCCCCTCCGGTACATGAGGGCTGATGAGGCTCTGGGCTCCCTCAGGGAGCACGATGTGGAGGTGGAGGCCACCCTCAAGTCCATCAACAGCAAGATAGAGGATATCATCAACCCAGATGGCACCCAGAAGAACCCGGTCCGCACCTGCAGGGACCTGAAACTGTCCTACCCTGAGTGGAGGAGCGGTGAGCAAGATGGGGGTTGGGTGGGGAAGTATAGTTGGGAGTGCATGTGAAATATTCACTGTATTATTGCTGAGTATGGTCTTAGTATGGTCCTAGAAAGTTCTCATTTCCTAGGTGATTACTGGATCGATCCCAATCTGGGAAGCTCCATTGATGCCATCAAGGTGTTCTGCCACATGGAGACGGGCGCAACCTGCGTCTACCCCGAGACTGCCAGCGTCCCACGCAAGAACTGGTGGTCCAGCAAGAGCAGCGCCCGCAAGCACGTTTGGTTTGGAGAAACCATGAACGGAGGGTTCCACGTGAGTAAAGGCTTACACAAGAAGCACACAAAAGCTTACAAATGGCACAAAAATGGCTCTAGGCTGAATAACAGACAAAGTTGTGGTGTTTAGCTAATTTTCCTGTTTCCATGCAGTCCATTAAATGTTCTGAAGGTCTTTAGT
Organism: Hiodon alosoides; assembly: GCA_025775065.1. Classification (NCBI taxonomy): domain Eukaryota; kingdom Metazoa; phylum Chordata; class Actinopteri; order Hiodontiformes; family Hiodontidae; genus Hiodon; species Hiodon alosoides. The sequence goes on along the minus strand of JAOYSI010072948.1, from coordinate 21,935 downwards.
AATGTGTTTGTTTCTCTGCAGTTTAGCTACATTGATGACAGCATGGCGCCCAACACTGCCGATGTCCAGATGGCATTCCTGCGGCTGTTGTCCAACGAGGCTTCCCAGAATCTCACCTACCACTGTCGCAACAGCGTGGCTTACATGGACAAAGCCACCGGAAACCTGAAGAGGGCGCTGCTACTGCAAGGCTCTAACGATGTGGAGATCCGCGCAGAGGGCAACAGTCGCTTCACCTATAGTGTGCTGGAGGATGGCTGCTCGGTGAGGGAGTCCTACAGACGCAGACACACACACACACACACGCACACACAAACACACTCACACACACACTCAACGTTCTCTCTCTCATACACGCATACTCTCTCTCTCTCTCTCAAACACAAACACACACACACACACATACACACACATTCTCCTTTTCTCTCTCAGGCACACACACACACACACACACACTCAACGTTCTCTCTGTCATACACACATACTCTCTCTCTCTCTCAAACACAAACACACACACACACACACATACACACACACACACACACAATCACACATCCAACTGCTTCCCACAGAGAGTTCTTCCTCATGTGATTTTGTCTCTTGTCCCACAGGAACACACAGGGAAATGGGGAAAGACTGTAATTGAGTACAAATCCCAGAAGACCTCCCGTCTGCCCATTGTGGACATTGCCCCCGTGGACATTGGTGGTGCAGACCAGGAGTTTGGGGTGGACATCGGTGCCGTGTGCTTCTTGTAAAGATGAGTTGACAGAAAGGAATGCAAAACCAACAAAATAACTCAAATTATGAAACCAAAAACACACTCCAAAACGAGATGAGAGAAAAAAAAAAGAATTTCCATGTTGTGCTCCTTGGATATCTGCACTGAATGCCACCAGTAATTTACGAAGAGTGGTTCCACCAACTAATGCTCCAGTCCCAGCAAACCCAACCAAACACCACACTGGGTTGACCCCTGCAGATATGAAGAGCAGATAACCCAGGAGGAACCAGCAACATCAACAAAAAATCAACAAATGTCAGAAGAAAACAGCTTGGTGTTACATATTTATTGTCCAATCTTTGGAGTGTAAAATGTGGTAGGGCTGGGTGCCTCGGATCAAAGTGCCATAGTATGCCAGTCTGCCCAAATAGCATCTCACTTTCCTTTTTCCTTCTTTACACACTTCCCAGAAATATTGTACCACAAATTTAAACCTAAAATCTGTCCAGCTCTTGAATAATGTTCAGGTGTTCAGGTGTAAACCGTCTGTGTTATCATTCTTTTGATGGTGCTACTGTATGAATACAGTCGTATGTTTTAACAACCAGATATTAATTTACATTCCTTTACGTGCATTTCTATAGACATGAATTGGAAAGTTAATGTCAAACTGACTCCACCCCCCAACCTCCCCCCTGCACCATGACCAAAGCATATGCAGATCTGGAATTTTTATTGTCTTCCGCCCCCATGACCAAAAGAAACGTTTTATGTATCTTGTAAAAGGCACCCACATTTTTTTATTAAATCTGATTAGAATTAATTTTGTTTTGTTTTTAATTATTACTATTGTTTGTTAAAGCTACCTCAAATGCTGAAAAACAAACCAAAACTTTTGAGTGATCTGACAGACGTAGTCCAGTTAAATCTGGGGATTGACAGCGCTATGATTTGGCTTTTCCAGTTCTATAATTCAGTCCACGTTCATCACCACATTCCTAGGCCTCCATCTGGCCGTCGGGTCATCCTCACACACTGAACATAACCTGCCCTTGTAGGACCCCCCCCCCACCTTACTTTATCATGGAGAGCTTTGCAAAGACTAGGGTGGGGTATGTCATTGTGTGTGAAGGTGTGTATAATATTATAAGTATTAATATTATTACTGTGATAATTTTTGTTATGGTTTTGAATAATGTATATTGAAATAAAAAGGAAGAATGAGTCTCAAAAAAGTTGCTTTTTATAATGGAGTTAATTCTCGACCAGGTAGCAGTTAACCTGTAGGACAGAGTGAGGCTTTTGTGTCTTTCTGATCCCTCGTGAGCTTTGTTTAGTTTTAAATCGGACGCCGTTATTCTGAGGGTAGAGGCTCAATTCAGGGATGGGATGGGAAGGGATGGGGTGGGGTGGATATGTTGGAAAATGGAAGTTGGACAAAAGGAGTTGGAAAGGGAAAGTGAATAATAAAATTCTGTATATTTCAAACTTGCTAAAATAGTTGGTTACATATTGTAAGTAATGGCTAAGTAGAAACGTCAGCTGTTTTTGTGTACAGCTGTCATTGAGGACTCAATTAGTTTCCAAATGTTGACTATATTTACACATACTTTTAAAACAACAAAAATGGTTGCTATGGCCATCTTGCCCAGAGATTTGATCGCCGTTGTCGGTGAATCAGAATTGTGAAACACGAAGAATATTTAAAAAAAAGCATAATCATATAAAAAAGTTTTAACTGCCGTTTTATAAAGCAATACCATGACACGCCAAGGCTACATACATCTTATGCTCTCCCCAATGAAGGCACTTGCTACAGAAACAAGTTCCATATACAAACACTATATTTAAACGTAAAATATTTAGCAAATACAGGCATCAATGTGAGTCTAATATGTGCAAAGTTTTGAGCTCCACACCGCATTTAGCATCCTAAAAGTAAAAACCAGGTGTTTGTAGGAAAAGTCTGGCATGTCGCGTTGGAGAATAAACCAAAAACATTTCCATGCTGAAAACAGGTGATGGAGTTCTTGTGCACTCGCCACATAGCACCTTCTCCCCACTGCGAGGGCAACATTGCAGACTAAACACAGGCGCTAGCTTTCTTCCACTACTTGTGAAAATAGTATGCTTCTCCATTTTTTCTTTAATGGACATGCTTCATTCATGACAGTAAACTTCAAAATAGGTGGGGTGATCATTTTAAAAACAAATGTTATGACTTTTTTTAGCAATAAAGAAAAAAAAAAAAAACTACAGAGAAATAAGCAACTCAATATTACTGGATAAATAATACTAAAATGTCACATAGCTCGTGGTGTTTCTAACAAACATGCAGAACCAAAAAATAGCCTGAGAAATGGACGGATATTGTGGGTAGACCAAATGCCAGGAAGTGGGACAAAAACACTTACACGACTGAGACATGACAGGAAGGTAGGAAAAAAACCATGGCTTTATTGACAAGGAGAAGGATGTTGTGAAAACTGGTTGTCTGGGTGTGTTCAGGTCAGCCACTCTGTGTCGATGGGCGTTCAGGACAGGTGCTTTGTTTGGCATGACAGGGTTATTCTGGGCATTCAGGACAGTCGCTCAGTGTACAGCAGGCTCTCTCCGTTCTCCGCCGCCCTGCTCTGGGGAGGGGGCAGAGGTGGGCTGCCCCCTAGGTGAGGCTGAGACCCCTCAACACTTATAAAGTAAAAGGGCACGTGGGAGATTCTTCCATTGGACCAACACTGCAGAACGACACAAACCAGTCAGTTTCTCCAGAGGAACGCAAAGCACTTTTATTCCTCAAAAAAAAGGTCGGTAACTGGAGCACAACCATCTGGTACGTCCACAGAGTAGTTAAACATAATGACTGCACTACAAAAATGCCAATCAGAGGGGCGGGGCTTACCACTGTTAGTAGGGCTCCTTTCAGGAAGTTAGGGTGAAACTGCATCAGTCTGGGTTCTGCCCCCAACTCTCCCTGAACAAATCCACTGAAAAAACACAAACACAGGGTTTAGACTGAACCAAATTGCCTTCAGACACAGCCATTCAAATAAAAATATTGTTGTCCAATAGTTTCAGAAACAATTGCTGCCAATTGATTGAAAAAAATAAATCAAATCAGAATACCATGAAGCCTCAATTTAGCACGGCAGAAGTAGCCAGAGAAAGAGCTAGTGACCACACAGCTTACAAAGAGAAGAGAGGAGTGACCGCACAATTTAGTAGAGAAGAGAGGAGTGACCGCACAGCTTACAGAGAGAAGAGAAAGAGCTACCACACAGCTTACAGAGAGAAGAGAGGAGTGACAGAACAATTTAGTAGAAAAGAGAAGAGTGACCGCACAGCTTACAGAGAGAAGAGAGGAGTGACCACACAGCTTACAGAGAGAAGAGAGGAGTGACCGCACAATTTAGTAGAGAAGAGAGGAGTGACCGCACAATTTAGTAGAGAAGAGAGGAGTGACCGCACAGCTTACAGAGAGAAGAGAGGAGTGACAGAACAATTTAGTAGAGAAGAGAGGAGTGACCGCACAGCTTACAGAGAGAAGAGAAAGAGCTACCACACAGCTTACAGAGAGAAGAGAGGAGTGACAGAACAATTTAGTAGAAAAGAGAAGAGTGACCGCACAGCTTACAGAGAGAAGAGAGGAGTGACCGCACAACTTAGTAGAGATGAGAGGAGTGACCACACAACTTAGTAGAGATGAGAGGAGTGACCACACAACTTAGTAGAGATGAGAGGAAGAGGCACACAATGACAGGAAATTAGGTTAGATCTGGCAGACAAACTTCCAGGACTTGCTGAAACCAGAGCTCCCCTTGCAGGAGAACTTGTTCACACACCACACTGACCATGGGAGGAGCTCAAAGATGGGGCTGCTCCGCGTCTTGAACACCGTGATTATGGCCGGGCGGTCTGCGAACTCGGGATCACCTAGTGGCACAGGACGTAGGTGAGAAAAGCCCGTAGCTATCCAGGTAAGAGACAAATGAAAGACAATAGATAATGCTGGAAGAGGACAGAAGTAAACAGTCTAGATGCCCAAAACTAATTTCACCTTTTAGGAGCACAGCAAGCCTCTCTCCACGGGGATCCCAGGCCAGGGATTGCACCTCCCCCCCGACCCTGCCAGTAGTCAACAGAGCAGCACAGTGGTCAACAGGGGCAGCAGGAACTTCAAACTATGAAGACTGCAGGATCGAACTCCCAAGTGAGGATATATCCGGTCCAAAGAATTACTCCTATTAAAAGATGCTCAATTTCCTCAACCTTGCATTAACCCAACAGCCATCTCACGGACAGTAAGGGTGTCTCAAGTTCATCGGCAACTTCAAGAGTGCTGCAGCTGAATTTTTAAATCTGAATTTAGTACTGTACAACAGGCTACCTTCACCATGCAGTTCAGACAATGTGGAATAGATACAGCCACGGAACGGGTTCATGTGACTGTCACATGCTCCCTCAACCCTTGGAGAGTGCCCCAGCTCTCACACGTTGGACTCAAGCACAGAACGCATGCGCTTTGGGCTTTCCTGCATGCCCCCAGGAGGACCAGACACCGTCATCATGGATGTATCGTCATAACACACCAGCGCCCCCACCAGGAAAAAACGCAGCAAACACCTCACCTGACCTCTCCCTGTGGTGTGGAAAAGGTTGTCTCTGAAAGATCGGCCACCACGGTGGCAGCTTTGGGCCCCCCAGATCTGCCCTGGGGCTCCCCTGTGGAGGGGACAGAACAGATAACATAGTTGGCCCAGAGTTAACACACTTCTTACTTTCCTTCTGGCCTACAATAGCTTTGATTCACTGGGAGCTGAATCTGCAACCTCCTGGTAAAAATTCCTGGTTTTTCAGAATCCAACTTTAACAATTTTATCTACTGAACAGAAAAACATGTGATAAAGCCAGGTGAAAATATTTATATTATATTGCCTGTTTAATGAAAGGTAGCAGATTCTACAAACTGGTACACAGACCAGCAAGTGTATTCTTACACGTGGATACCGCACTGCTGAGAATTTCTACCTGATTTTTTGGTTTACCTGATTCATGTTTATAAAACCTGGCTCTGTACGGTCTGCTGTATTCTCTGCAGAGCCACACAGTTGGTAATAAGGGCCTTGGCTTGAAGCAGAATAACGGAATGCTTCAGAAGCCAGTGGGTTCACTACAAGCCAATAACGGAATGCTTCAGAAGCCAGCAGTTTCTACAGGGGATGCTGCTGATGGCACGTAGTGGACGCAATACCGTACCTGGAGCATCAGTGAAGGTCAGGGCGTAAATGACCATCTCCCCCAGGACACTGAAGAGCAATCTACTTCCGTCTGGACTCCAGCAGCCCGTCTGACAGATGCACAGGCGTGTCGAACCCGTGGGAGGTGTTATGATATGAATTTGGGAATATTGTCACACATCACATTTATTATGCTTCATTATTTTCAACTGAATGCAGCAATCCATTTTTATCAAGAAAAATATGTTGACAAATGAGTCAAAAAAATAATAATAATTTAGGCCACATGCTCACATGGGCCTGCCACGTTCTTTTAGATTACTGTAAGTTCAGGCTGCCGGCAGACTACAGGTAGTTACAGAAACTCACATATAAAAATAAAAAATAAATTTAGTCAGCTAGCTAGATATGACCCTTTTAGTCTTTACAAGTGAGTTTTTAAATGCTCCTCTTTTGTAGCCTGTTTTTTATCAACACCCAAACTTCGTAAGCTAGCTAGTGTCAATAAGTAACTACATCGCTACCTGGCAAGGAACATAGACAAAGATAATATGTGTGATAAAATCTAAGAGGTTTTAGAGGAAGCCAGAGCACAGCCATAAACAAGAGTCAGCTAACCCTCACCTGACAGCGTCCTTTCAGACAGGGCCACCGCTCACAAGTCCACATCCTTGTCTCCCAGACCCTGCAACCACACATAAACATACATACAATTCCATGCCAGTCCGTTTCCAAGCAATGACTTGCTTTGTCTCACTAAGCTGTAGAACATCTGCGATACTACTTCTTACCTGAATAGGGCGGTTGGTGTGGCGGCCAGCACACGGCTTCCGTCTGGTGCCCAGGAGAGGAAGGTGACACCGCCCCCCCCAACACGCTGCAGAGGGATGTTGCTCTCACCTGCCACGTCCCACACCTGAGCGAGAGCCGAGAATGAAGGAAAGCAGGAGCAAAACATTTAGCTCATGAGGATCTATGCGTGAGAAGTCAGCTGGACTGTACCATCATGGTTGTGTCCACAGGGGAGGCAGAAAGAAGCACAGAGCCACTGGGAGACCATGCTACCGAGGTGACTGGAGAGTGACCTGGATGGGACAGAACCTGAGCACAGCCAGAGGAGGGCCTGGGGGGGGAAGAAATATGGGGGAACTTAACACTTTATACTACACCTTAACCCAACTACAGCAGAGCTCATTCTATGCCAATGGTGTGCAAACTTTTTATATGACGTCCCCTTTTTGAATAATTTTGTGAGCAGACACCGTTACCTGGTGGAGAGGGAGGTGGGGTCCACGTGCCACACCAACACACAGCTCTGACAGGCCACAGCCAGGGCAGACGCACACAGGGGCTTCCACTGGAGAGCTGCCACACTGCGCTGGAGTCTGTGCTTCAGAGTAGGGGCCGTGCTACTGCGGGGGAGATCAGAGAACACCGTCTGTCCCCTGGATTATCACTTAATTTTCTCAAACTATCAACTGTAAAGCAAAAATTGTTTTGCCATTGGCATAACAAACATGTAGTGTGTACTAGCATGTGAGTCAGAACTTTAGCCTACAACGCTAACAAAGCAGCTCCTACCTTTTGGAGTTGTAGATCCTGATGGAGTCGTCCAGAAGAGTCACTGCAAACTTGTCCGTGTGTGGATGCCATGCGAAACTCCGCACTGCACAGTCAGACCTGGGACACAGTCACACAGCGACCAATCAGAGCAAAGCACATAGCTTGCAGCACACAGCCACCAGTCACAGCGCAGGACCTGTGAGAGAATACATTCTGCACACTGGAATACGCAACACAATGCATGACAAATCGAAAACAGGAACAGAGCCTGCGCTACAACACAGTCGTCACGCTTACCAGTTCAGCAACTGGGAGAACTCTGCCACCATGTCCTCACTGCTCAGCTATGGAGAGAGCAGAGTCAAAGATGACAGCTCTGTCTGCCAGGCACAACCATCAAGAAAAGACAGCCCTCTGGTGAGGTGTGTGTATGTGTGTGTGTATGGGGGGTTTACTGACTGTGAGATGAGGGAAAATGGAACCATGGAAGGAGGAGATCCATCGCAGTAAAGCCAAGGTCCAGCTGGAGCCCACAGTCAGCCACCGGGGAACTGCAAACACAAACGTATGAACCTGTCCAGGAAGACATGGGAGGACTTCCTCATATCTAAACCTTACAAAAAGGCCTACTCACCCTCTTCACTTGAATTGGAAATTTCATCCAACAACCCAGTAAGACCAGAATCCCGCCTGCACACAAATCACAAGAGCAATGAGACCAAGCAGAAAGATCTCCACAGCCCAGTGAGTGTGTGAGGTATGAGTGTGTGTGTGTGTAAGTGTGGCATGAGTGTGAGAGAGAGGGTAAGTGTGTGAGTGCGCATGTGAAAAAGATGGTGTGTATTTGTGAGAGAGGGTGTATGAGTGCTAGTGTGTGTGTAGCAGAACAACACATTTAAAAAACTATCAACATCAAGACATACAAAGTATATAAAATGTACTCTCAATCCCCAGAACTGGAGCACATCCTTTTTACAACAGGTTTTACACCAAAGTTAATTGAGCCAAGGGAAACAGAGGTAAATGTCCATTAGTAAGCGAGCATTACCTATTTTGTCAAAATGAGTGAAGAAAATGCTTTGGTCGCATTTAAGAATTGGCTCAAACTGGGTTGGTTCAGTTTGAGACATGCCAAAAGAATGACAATTCCTCTAATAATTTTATTAAATATGTCCCTCCTCAATTAGTTTGGAAAAAAAAACATTTGTTATGCTCATGTTTACACTAAGTATTGTGTGTGTGAGAGATTGTGAGTAAGTATTTTGGTGTGTTTACCACGCTCCAGCACTCCTCATCCACAGCGTGTCTCGATGGTCCAGGAACGCTGCCTTGCTGCTACTCTCTGGCCGGCTGTGAGGCTTCAGGGCCTCTCGGGGAAACATCAAACTTGGGGGGTCCCATTCCTGCCATACACCAAAACCAGAATGTCTCTCTGGTACAACTTATCACCGATTAAAACCATTCCGCTCTGCTGGTAAACAAAGGTTCGTGAAAACAAACGAGCGCGAGCACGCACAAACTATCGTTTTAAAGCCAGTGTATTCAATTGCATTTTTGCACTTACCTGCTTCTGGTAACAGTCAAGCGATGTACCCGACACCAGCTCGTTGTTGGATTCATATAGCGTAATTTGCCCTTCGGCAAACGGCGGACGAAATAATGCCAGCGAGCACATCCTAAACTTCAGACTCGCATCGGAACTGAGAGAATGGATTAGTGTTAGAGTCGTAATATTAGCATTTATTGGCACACATAACCTCAAAAGTAGTTTATGACAGGTTGAAGGCAGAGAACAGACAAACACAGGTCTGCTACAGCCGCGACTGGGAATTGTCAGCTATTGATATTACGGTGCCGTATTCATTTGCTACGAAGCAAGCTCGTGGTCTGCGCCTGCAGCACAACGAGTTTGGCATAACGACTTGGTTGGGTTAGCCATCAATTTAGTCGGTTAGCTAGCTGTGCTTCAAGTTAGATACCGCTATGTGTTTTTCTCGGTGTCCAATGAGCAGGTTATGGCTCGTCGGGAACGGATGTCTCTTTATTTACTCAGTCAACTTTCTTGCTTCTTTAACATCTAATCGAAGTGAGCGTATCTCGCAGTTATCTTACACATTTTACACAAATAACAACAGTATTCTCTTGAAAAACCCACGACATACGTTAAATTTTCCCAGCCTTTTAGAAGAACTCAGTCCCGCCGTGTTCTATAGCGACTAAGAAACACCATGAAGGACAAACAGGGCAGAGGCTTTAAGCAAAGCTTAAATTCTGTCCATGCCGAATTATGTCTATCGCCACCCCAAGGAGTTGAAATGTTACTGCATCTAATGACGGGGGTGAAAGAACATGATTAACGTTTATTTTATTATAAGTTTCAGTGCTGTGGTGCAACTTCCATAAAATTTAGATAGAAATATAGCTGATCACGGCACTTTTTTACAACGATAATAACAGCGGATATAGGTTTGGTGGCAAGAAACTAACAGTTACACATAATAAATACGTGGTCAAGTCAGAGGCAATGAACACGACGAAACGGCAAAACTGGTATGATAACATTTTATTTTTTACATATTACACGTGCGGCGATCAACGTTTTCGCATGTTTCCCGCGTCGCTTCAGCGGTTAGTAAATCGGATTACATGTGTATGTGACTTGTATAGCGACCCACTAATTGCCCGCTGTACAGTCTCCAGCCTACCGTGGACTAAAAAGAAATGAAAAGGTCTGATTGCAGTTGGCTTACAACAGTGGCTGGAACAGCCTCCCTCTTGTTTATGTCACGCAAGTGTGTGACGTGAGACTTCAGCACTAGGTGAAGAGACAGCACCTTCAAACATCCCCATGTCCGCGGCTCCCACATTTGTTTCGATAATGCAATTTTCCGGATAGGACTTCCATTGATGGGTTGAAATCTAAGGAGCGCGGGAATTAAACGCTCTTGAAAAGCCGACAAGTGGGTCAGATGTGCGGAAAATATCGGTGGTTTGTTGTCACTACGTGGACTTCTGTCAACAAGCCTTAGAGAGAGAGGTATGAGTAGGTTATTATGCATTTTTATCAACACGCTTACATGCACACCACTAATACACACAATTCTGAAAGCTATTTTTTTTTAACGGAGTAGTCTTCTATGTGGTGTACATAATCCCCCGTACATATATATCCGTATTGCTCTTGCGTTTAATAACATGTTTTATTATTTAATTCAAGGGCTATTTCTTCATTAAGCATCAGGTCATATAAGTATTTTTAAATGACACTGCTATTTTAATACTGAAGTGTTAAATGGAAGCAAACGTTGCCAAATGAGGCACCCCATCGCATTTGCCTCGGCCTCCGAGCTACAGCCGCCCTCGTGCCAGTAGAAGACAGCGGAGGCGCGCTACTGCCGATGCAGTGCACCCATGGGGAATTCGTCGCACGGGTTTAGTGAAGTCATTTTTTTAAAATCATTTTCGGGTATTTTCTTATGATATCGTCACGGGCCGAAAAGTCCATTAGTTAATTTGGTTGGCGGTTCATCGATTCAATGTTTAGACATATTTGAAAAGCCGTAAAAACGAATGTCTCCAAACCAAAATACCTGTCATAACTTAATATCGATGAAGCAACAACAATTATACTGATAACAATAATTATATATACAATGTCTACTCCTGACATTACAGGTGGTAGTTGCAATGCTAGTCCGATACCAACAAATTAGTCAGTAATGCTAAGTCAAAACTGTTTGATCTTCTCAAATGAAGGGACCCATGTTTAGGCCGAGAATGTATAAACAATGGAGAAATAAAAGAAAGCATGGTTCGCTGAAGAACAGACATCCATCCCCTGTAAACATAACTTTACTAAAGCGCTTGAATATCACTACAACACCAGCAGAAACGTTACCACACTTCAGTCAAAGATTTGTAAACATGGCAGAAGAGCAAAAGTTTTAGTACTGTACCATACACTGAAGAAACTGTATTCTAAAAGGTAAAATGGCATGTTTTATATTTCCAGCAGCTACATTTGTTTGGAGTGGGGGCAATATTTTTGAAAACTCAAACTGAATTTAAGCTCCAGCTGTAGCGAAAGCACTAGCGACGTTTATTTGAATCAAACAGAAAATCGATACAGGATGGACCATAACAGAAGTGCCCTGAACTAGTCTGAAAATACTAGCACAAATCATATCAGAGAATAAGAGGCAGGATGCTGAGAGAGTTTTACAGGAGACACGGCCTACAAATAACTTATTCTTGTAATATGTAAATCATTTACATATTCTGAAGAGGAGTGAACCATGTTGGGTCATGGAAGTGTGAAGCGTGTTTTAATGGATGTTGTAAAAGGCATGAACACATTTAATCATATTATCAGTAGTGTTCGAATTGTTGAGAGGAATGGTGACTCCAGTGATGATAACAGAAAATGTCTGCTAAAGCAGCATGTTGTTTATACATATATTTTGGAGGATTTTCTACTGCAACGTCCATTCAACGCTATTTTCTTGTGTTCAACGCAGGTCGAAGTGTCTAGCTAAACCCTCAGAAGACTTGATGGCTCTAATTGAGAACAGAAACACCCCACCTGTTCAATTCAGCTACCTTAACACTTGCCTGTGCAAAATAATGTTTTATTTGAATACATGGATCACGGAACATAGGTAGCTACGGTTTAAATGGCACTGCCAACTTTGTTACTGTTAAATGATACTAAATTATGTTTTCAAAAGCTGTCACTGACAATGTTTTCCTAACCCTAATCTTAACCCTAACCCCCTGACAGTACTTTCCTAATCCTAACCCTAACCCCCTGACAATGCATTCCTAATCCTAATCCTAACCCTAACCCCCTGACAATACTTTCCTAATCCTAACCCTAACCCCCTGACAATGCATTCCTAATCCTAATCCTAACCCTTACCCACTGACAATGCATTCCTAATCCTAACCCTAACCCTTACCCACTGACAATGCTTTCCCTCTGATTTGGTTTTATTGTTCTAGACTTCCCTCTCCCTTCTCTGGACCTCACCATTCAGATGAGCAGCACTAGTCATGTCCTGCGTCCATAATCCTAAAGCCCCATCCTCACCCCTGTCTGGTTTAAGCACACCCCTCACTGAATACCCCTACCGCAGACCGGATGGCAACACCTCTGCCTGCACCCCGGAAAGCGACCTGACCCCTACCCAGTGTGTCCAGCGAAATGTGCTCTCCGTGGAGACTGGGGGTGCGGTGGGGTCAGGTAGAGGATGCAGCCACTCCTGCAGACAGAGACCCTCACCTAGTGACGGTCCACCCCAGCACTGTGCCCACAGCGTGCTCCAGCTTCGTGATTGTGAGGCAGGGTGGGATGCAGAGGGCGGGTCCATCCATAGCCAATCCGACAGTGCTAAGATGCCGTGTCAGTCAGAGGGCGGAAGTTTCTTGGAGGGACTGTTTGGCTGCCTGAAGCCTGTGTGGACAATGATCGGCAAGTCACACACAGCTGAAAACAAGCATAATCAAGAAGGTAAGACAGACTTTGTTAGAGATGTGGATTTAAATCAAAGGTTCTCAATCTATTCCCAACTACAGGCTTTAATGTGGGCCTCATTCACATTCATATTTTAATACATGGATCACAGAACATAGGTAGCTACCCTGCCAACTTTGTTATAATAGGGTAGAACAAATTACTGAAGGTGTTCAAAACCAGCTTATTTCAAAAACAGATGCAAGGGATTAACCGGATTGATTAGCAGTTTCATTAGCTGCACACCTACACTGGCTCTCTCTGCCCCTGAAAGGCATTAGAGAATGTAGAGTAGAGTGATTGCCAGTTAGCTAACATTAGCTACAGTTCCTGGTTTCCTGTGAGACCTGCTGTGCTAAGGTTGAAACCCAATCATTTTTAGTGCACAAAACCCAGTTTGGTGATGATTTTTGCTTTTACACTAGCTGGCTAATATAATCAACATCCAAGGTAACACCAGCTTGCAAAAAGCAACTGCCCCCCCCCCCCCCCCTATCCTCCTATAGCATTTCAGGCATGATCGCCTGCCATATACTATAGTCATTAAGTATTTTTCATATACTGCCATAGGTGAGTACTACACTCACCATGTGTCAAACCCCATGACTGTAACAGCTTGGCTTAATGGGGTCTTGCGATCCTATCAGGGATCCTTTTCTCCATCTGCATGGTTGTCCTCTCACCTCCATCTTGCGAGTCCCATTTTGTCTACATCAGACCACATGCTTCCATTTTTCTCTAAACCCTCCCCCTCCGTCAGACTCCTACTCTCTGACCTCTCTCCTGCTGCGCCCTCAGAGCTGTGGGAGGTGCCGTTTGAGGAGATCTCAGACTTGCAGTGGGTGGGAAGCGGAGCCCAGGGTGCCGTCTTCCTAGGGAAGTTCCGCGGTGAGGAGGTGGCAGTTAAGAAAGTGCGTGATATTAAAGAGACAGACATCAAACACCTTCGCAAGCTGAAGCACCCCAACATCATTACCTTCAAGTGAGACCACAGCTCCCTGTCGCAATGGTAACAAAGGGCAGTGATTAGTGCTCTGACCCTTCTAGAACCAATGAAACTCGGATTTAAGCATAATAAGGGTTCTGTGCCCACTGACCCTCTGCTGCCCACAGGGGTGTCTGCACCCAGGTCCCCTGTTACTGCATCCTCATGGAGTACTGTGCCCAGGGCCAGCTGTATGAGGTGCTGCGAGCCGGACGCAAGATCACCCCAGCTCTGCTTGTGGACTGGTCCATGGGCATCGCTGGTGGCATGAATTACCTGCACCTCCACAAGATAATCCACCGTGACCTCAAATCCCCCAAGTGAGTCTTTGTCAGAGTGTCTGTAGCTTTGTTTGTCCGTGTGGGGGCTCGGGTCAGCGTGAATGTGTGGATCTGCATGTATGTCTGCGAGTGTGGGAGTCTGCATACGTGTCTGCGAGTCACTGAACCAGTGTGTGTCCATGTGAGTGTGTGTCTGTCTGTCAATCCATGTTGTCATTTTCATTATTATTATTACAATTGGCAGACACTGTCCCCCCCCAAAGCTTATACTGCTGAATAATTACTGGTTGTAATTCAGGTTCCATTTCTTTTTTTGCAGTTTAGCACATCATAACATCATTGAAACTGAGGAGTACTGATGAAATGAACATTGCTTGTGTAAATGACTATTTTAGCAAATTTAATTGCATGCTTGGACTCTGGCACCATGCTGATTCTCATTCAGATTCTAAATAATTAAATTAGTTAGATTAATTTATATTTTTGGCATGCAAATTAATCAATAATCGTGGCTGGAAAATCACTAAATGGAGCAAAGAAACGTGGAGACTGGAAGTAGACACAAGATGGCGATCCAAGATCCTATAAATTGGCTTCATTGGGCCTTAACTAAATCGACTTGCGAGTCAAGAAACCTGTATGAATGGATAAAATATAAAATAGTAAGATATATAAGTTGTTCTGGGTAAGAGTGTCTGCTAAGCAAACATCTAATGGAAACTGTGAAAGTCACTCAGAACTAACAGCCTCTGTGTGAAAGACACTCAGAAGTAATGGAATATGTGTGTAAGTCACTCAGAACTAACAGCATCTGTGTGAAAGACACTCAGAACTAACAGAATCTGTGTGAAAGTCACTCAGAAGTAATGGAATATGTGTGTAAGTCACTCAGAACTAACGGCATCTGTGTGAAAGACACTCAGAACTAACAGAATATGTGTGTAAGTCACTCAGAAGTAATGGAATCTGTGTGAAAGACACTCAGAACTAACAGAATCTGTGTGAAAGACACTCAGAACTAACAGAATATGTGTGTAAGTCACTCAGAAGTAATGGAATCTGTGTGAAAGAC
>JAOYSI010072947.1:0-20696 GCA_025775065.1 Hiodon alosoides | reverse complement strand
ATTGCTCTACTGGGCCATGCGGCTCTGAAGGAGTGTGGCGAGGAGGAGGAGCTTCTCCGTGACTGGGGTGAGAAGATTAGGAAGGTGGAGGAGAAGATGAAGGCAATAGTGGAGGACTGCAAGACCAATTTTGCCTGTCAAGCTGAGCTTGATGTCAGGAAACGACTTAAGTTATGGAAGGATAGGACTCATACAGATCTGGCCGACGCCACCGTACAGTTTCTCAAGCGAAAATATGACTGGGTGTTCTGGTCTGTGAGAGTCTATGGACATTCCAGAGGCTGGTTCGAAAGACAAATAGTTGGAAAAAAGTACCAGGCAATCTCCGGAGGGAGCCACTTTGCTCTTGAGAGTGAGCCACGACTGGTAGTGTCATACAGCTTGAAAAGCGACAGCTTAGATAAGCATTGCCTTAAGAGTCTGATCGAGGGTCAGAAATACACCAAGGACATGGAGAAGCTGTCGCAGAAGCTGCACGGTGGTCAGCCCCATTGCCAGGTACACGCAATCCGCAAACACGTGAACGTGGCGGAGAGCTCCAGCTTTCCGGACGACTCGCGATATTACCAGCTGCACGGGAAGGCTCACATTTATATATACTCAGACTGATCTCTTGTTCAAGGCTGTGCGACATCGAGCAGTTCGCAGAGTTTAGGCGGCCGCGATCTCTTATCTTTCGTATGAAAGAAAATGCAGAAAACGACCCATGTTTACTTACGCTTGGACCGTGGCCCCGTCAGCCGCAAGTGCAACAGCGCAACCAGAGTGAATTTTCTCTTTTGTGCGGCAATTGGATGGGTGTAATCCTCCCCAAATCCTTCCTCTAACCCTAACCATCAGGGGGAAACTGCAATAACAGACTGCAGATCAGCGTCCAGGAGGAACTTAATTCGCCCATTACCCATGCACGTCCTCCCTGCAGCTGATGGGAGCAGTGGTCAAGGTTACACCAACAAGGGCTGTGTTCTGAAGCATATTCTGAGCAATCAGAGCATTCTCGTATTGGTATTGGTATGAGAAGATAATCATTGACTGCTAACTCCAATCGACTTCTGACATCAAGAAACACATACACTGCTTTCATGGCGTTCGGGGTTTAGAGTGTTTAGAGTTTCAGTGTGAACAGCATTAGGACACATTTTGCTTTCTAAGCTGTGCTTCGTAAATGTCTGTCTGCTTAGTTTTGTCTTAAGCAAAGTAATACAGATTATTTATTGCAATTGGTTAATCTAAACAATTAATTTCCTTATTTCCTTTATTTTTAAATTGTTTAACATGGGACAGCAACTGTGGAATTTTACATTTGTTGGTTTCGTGGGAAAACGTATCCCTTAGATGTAACTTCTCACGTAAAGTTTCAGGGAACTGGGTTTATGGTGCCAGGCTATTTCCCACAACAACGCACTTTTGTTTCAACGAAGATTAAACATTAAAAATGACAGTATTGTAAACAAAGCACAACCGTCTGTGTTTCTTTTGTCCCTGTGGAATTCAATCCAATTCAAAGACAATGGGGACTGTTCTGAGTGTATGGTGAAGGTATTGTTTCCCTGGCGTGTTGCTGAGCGACAGAGCATGACAGGCGACCGTGATTCCCCATGAGTGAGCGCTGGTCCAGCTGTTGAGAGCTCCCCCTTCCTCAGTTAAAGTCGATGATGGCCTGTAGGAGAGGGGCGGCGGGAAAGTCCATGGTGATGATCCCATAGCGCTCTGCCTTCCCCCCCCGCGCGGTCAGGTACTCGTACAGCCGAGCGTTGACGCGCTGAGCCACAGAGTTTGGGTAGGCGAAGATCCCCGCCCCGCTGGCGTATGTGAGGAATATCCGGTACTTATCCCTGGCGACGGCAGCCTCCAGGTGCTTGAGGACACTCTGCCACTTTTCATTCACGTGGAGAAGCGTGGGCACCTGGGGGGACAACGGCAGTAGTTAGGGCAGTGACGGTCGTGGGAACCAGTTGAGTTCCTCAGGATTAGCAGATATTTTATTATACTTTGATATGTGTTTGTGAAGGCGAACACTGAGTTTACATCTCAGTACCTCCAGGTCGGGAGGAAAGCATGCTGGAGAGAGGCCTGAGAAGAAAGGATTTAGAACTGTGGACTAGATATTTTGTTGTCGTTCTATTTTTCTTTTTGGTTTGTGAATTTGACTATTTTTCGTGTGTGACCTGGATTGACCTGGTTTTGGTAAACCAAAAGATTGGATTACCGACTGGTTCCACCCATTCCAAGGATAAATGATTAACTTTGTTTGTGTTTGGACCACCTCTAACGTGGTTAAAATATCAAAAAAGTGACTGAAAGAGAGAGGTGTAAAGATGTCAAATATTATTTTTATATATATATATATATATAACACTTTTGTACGTCGCTCTGGATAAGAGCGTCTGCTAAATGGCAAAAATGTAAATGTAATGCAAATATTGGTTTTGTCAGAAATGTAGTTTATCTATATCCGCTAGCCTGCATTAGCTCTAACTTTCTTACTGTCTCACTCTCTGAACAGAAGCCCTTTACCTTCCAGTTGTCCGCAATGTCTAAGGACCTGTAGCGCATTCCAAGGTCTGGGCCTGTAAAGTCCTGAAGGATGATTAGCTTGCCCCTAGCCTCACCCATACTGGGGCTCAGACGGCTATGCCACAGCATGTCCCAGTGGGCGAAGCGGTGGATGTGGTCCACCACGGCCCCGTAGAGGTCGCCGGTCTCGCTGAACTCCTCCTTCAGCCTCATCAGCACCGTCTCGGAGGGCTGCTCCTGCAGAAAACTGGCCACCACTTCCAGCACATCGCCCAGGTGCACCCGCTGGTACACCACGCCGTGGTGGACCGTGAGGTTGCCCTTAACGTGCCGGAGCCGCACGTCCAGGAAGCGCACGCCTGCCTGAAGTTGGAGCCCGAGTGGCCACGACTGGCACTCGGCCAGGATGCCCCCGTAGAGCGCCATGGTGTTGTGGGTGCCGGGGAGCGTGACCTCGGACAGAGGGCGGCTGTCTGGGATGCCAGCCATCCAGCCAGGGTTGAGGAACTCTGGGGCAGCTGTGTCATCAAAGTCAGGCCTCTGGATCAGTCCAGTGCTAGTCAGACCCTGAACCCTGAGGAAGACCACAAACAGAGCCTTACGAAAACACGAGCGAGCCCTTTCTGATATTGGTCTTACACGTTTCAACAGTGAGTCCTTTTAAATACAGTGTCGATGTCCCAGAGGGCCGTGGACAGCAGTGATACGTATGTGAGAGATACTTATTTAACTGGTAAAACCTTACCCCACTAAGAGCACAATCTTCATTAACACCTTCTCCGCTGTTCCAACGGCTCTTCTGTAAGCTCCCATGTTTAGACCTCAGTGTGTCCAAAAATGGCTGCATGTGGAGAGAACCCAGGAAACTATCACCAATCGTCTCAGGGGTTTGAATTCTCCTTCACTTCTCTCATCACCAGCACATATAGGGCAGCTGTTATCTTTAAAACTGGGGTTAAAACACCGATAATGTAACGTCTGACCTAAAAAAATAACTGAATGTAAACACCACGAGCCTAACTGATTAGTCTCCATTATTGCCAGTGACCTGAAATGCATAATATTGACATTACCTGACCAGAAAGGGTAGAATCCCTGGATGGAGTAGTCTGCTTGTCGCATGCGAATGAGAGAGAGGGGGAGAGCGAGTGGGAGAAAGAAAAGGCATGTTGACGTAGCAGATATCACGGCCGTCCCATTTATTGTCAGCGAGCGTGGGGAGGGGACTCTGCTGCTGTCCTGCCACTGATTCAAACCCTCTTTTCAGCACCCTCGCTTTCTACATGCACGCGCACATGCACACACACACGGGTGCATGCACACATGCAACAATGCACTCACGCACACGGAAGCACGCGCACATGCACAAACACACGGGTGCATGCACACATGCAACAATGCACACAGGCACACGGACGCACACGCACATGGACACGCACACACACACGCACACACACAGATAAAATGTTGTAAGAATTTGAGAAAAACTCTGCAAGGTGGTCAAAGAAGGCATTCTAGAACAACGTTCAAATGTTCCAAATGTAATTCGACCCACAATGGCGGACCATTTTATCAACCATGGCCTGAACATGGCTGAAGTGGGTCCAACCTAATCCACCCAGATCGATAATGTCATCGATGGTGAGAAACTTTAGATGGGGACATTACATGAGGTCATTTTACTGGATGTTCTTCATATATGCACTTCCTGTTCTCCAGCGTCCTGTGCAATCTCTGTAATGTAATGGATATTTTATTCAGCCAACCATCGGAAAGTTAATGATCGCCATTCCTAAAACCAAGCCGTACTCCTTGAAGTCTTGGATGCAGCCTACATCACTGGTGAGTCTTTGTAAAGTGTGGATACGACATACCAGGTGTCTTCTCAATTTCCAGAATTATTAGACATTGCGGACAACTGGAAGGTAAAGGGCTTCTGTTCAGAAACTGGGACATTAAGAAAGTTAAGTAACATTTTTTTTATGTGTGATGGTTTTAAAGCGTTATTGTATAATTCAAACGACTGGCCTCTCGTAAATGTTTCTAGACCCTGGATATACGTGGAATGGTCTCTTCAACATTACGGAAAACAAAACTTAAGTTGAAAAGTTGATCTAGGCGAGTAAGGCCACACATGGACAGAACTCACTGTTACCCAAAACTAAATGTATTTAGGACGCACCAAATAGGTATTGTTTTACCTTGATCTGATCTGTTTGGATAGTTCATTTGCAATAATACAATGGGATCATTCAAATTCAATACATGATTACAAAAAGCACGTACAAATATGGGATCAGATTAACCTTTGTGTTCACCAAAAATAGGCTGGGGGGCGGGGGTGGTTGTGGAGAATGCTTGCTAAACAATAAAAAGAGTTAGGTAAGAAACATTACCCCCTAGCTCCCCAGCACATTTTTAAGACCAGACATAGTTTCCTGATAGTGGTAAATGATTAGCTCCAAAACCAATACCTACTTCAGTGTCAAGGATAGTATGGTGAAGGTATGTGTATTTGATTGTCATAATATATAAAAGATGATAACCATGGAGTGAAAATGTTATTTTTGCTGTATATTTAAAGAACTTGTATTTGAGAGCAAAAGGTAAATATGGGACCGAGGTACAGACAATCGTCTTTTATTTAATGGTATTTGCATACATATCTGTTTTACAGAAACAGCCGTTTTTGTCCCCAAGGGCTTTGGGTTCGACCTGGGTTAGTTCCTGTGGGGGAAAATTTAATATAACCTTTAATTTGACAAATTATGTAATTTTGGTACAGTGTTTAAAATTTTGTTGAATCTGAATGTTCTGTCAAGAAAATCTCAAATCTGCTGCCTCACTTACTGTAATCCATATCTTGAGTGTATCTGTAATCCCTCCGTTACAGCTCACATTAACCCCCGAGAGGTCACAGTGGTTGTGGCTCGAGGCTGATTATGTTTAATATCAGAAAACGGACCTTCCCACCACAGCTTTAGAAAAAACAATGTCCTTGCACACTAACCTCAGCCACGGTGCAGTTTCAGCCATCTGTTCTGCTCCGGGTTGGAAAAGGCTGCGCCAATCCGATGGAGTGTTTCGGAGCAGCGGAATTCCTCTCCCTAACCCAATCAGCATTGCTCGGTCCTGAGTCACTCCCTCTGAGTCAGCCCCTGTCCTTTTATGGCGCAGAGGCGAGGCCTGTGTTTGAGAGAGTGGGGAGTGAAATGGTGGCTAGGTGACTCAAACAGCAGCCGCGATTGGAAGTGAGCAGCTGTAGCCTTGAACGCGGGTAAGTAGTCAAGTTCAGGCCTGGTAGATGAAGCATTTCAGTTGTTAATACGAAAACATGATGGTTAGTCCTGTATTTTAAGCCCCTTTGGATAGCCTCAGTGATCTGTTGTGGTGTTGCTATAACTAAACAGAGCAGTCGGTGTCTCTTCCTGTTAGCTTGGTTTGGTTTTGACTGCACTGCTGTCCGATGTCCAGGCTTGTACATTTTAAAATCTCTAAGATGCAAACATAATGTCCTTCTGTTTAAGCATGTCTTGTTTACAGAGATACCACAGACGATGGTGTTCACTTCATGAACAAATAGATGGTATTATCTCTGTCAATTGAATACATGCAAATCCGAAAAATGGGTGTGCACTTTCTGGAGTTACTGGAAAAACTGAGCTATGGGTGAGGTAGGCATTTATTCTGTGAGGTAGCATTAACATCACTGGAATATGAGCCATATGAACTCATGAATACTGATCTGGAGCTATATATATATATATATATATATATATAAAATGCTCAAGATCAGGCCTCATCTAAATATTTTTACCTTTTAAAATGTAGCAAGCCAAACGAAATTGAATCATGAAGATTGTTCTGTCAGTGATTTTCATAAAGCCTCTGACCCCATGAGTAGCATACATTAGCAGAGTCATATGGGTCATCGCAAAAGAGTAGAATAGTCTACATTAAATAATAATGCGCAGTTACAAATAAACTCAAGATTTGGTTTGTATTAATCTTCCAAGGGCAGCTCCAATCCTTTAGGCTTTGTACCTACGATTTACCAAATGGCAGAGACCTGCGCTGATTTAGACAGATGTTCAGACCCACTTGGTATAAATTTTGTAAATCAACAGGAGCCCAAACCGAGTCGTTTCCACCCTCTTGCCCAGGAACGTGAACTTGAAGTAACGCAACGGCCATGGCCGACGGGGAGCAGATCAGGAAGACCGCTGCGAAGGTGCTGGGTTGTGTGGAGAAGGTGTCGTCCTTCGCCTCCTCCATCGATCCTCTATTTGGCATCGTCACCTCCCTGGTGGCCTTTGCGCGGAAGGGCTTGGTGGACGAGGAGGCACATGCGTTGGACAAGGATTTCCGCGCCATCCACAGCAAGCTGGAGAGCATATCTGCGAGGAATCGCCAAACCCTCCAACAGATCCGCGTCGACGAGGTCAACGAGACCTTCGGCAAGTACGAGGAGTACATCAAGCACCAGTACGAGGCCTTCAACACCATGGTGGCGCAGGTCAAGATGGACCCTGAGAACACCCGCCGGCACATGAGTAACTTTGAGAAGGTTTACGAGCGGGACAAGGGTGACCTCAGCCTGGACGTCTACTACAGGGGGGTTATGGGAAAGGGCTCGCTATTCGGCCGGCCCTTGCTGAAGGTGTACCTAGAGCACTGCGGGGGCGACCGGGAGGACATGGAGCGCCACTGCTCGCACCTGGGCCACCTCTTCCATATCGGGCTCATTGCCCTCATGGCCTACACCTCCGTCACCGAGGACGACGAGGACGAGGTGAGGGAGAAGTGGGCCCAGCGGGTGGCAGACATACAGGCCAAAATGCAGGAGGCTTTGAGCCAGTGCCAGGAGACCAAACCAAAGCAGTCGTAGAAAGCCCTGTTCCACCTAGAGAAGGGTGGGAGTCACTTGTATGTGTTTTGTATATCGTAAAGGGCCTAATTAGCGAAGGAAAAATCAAGCCAAAGCTAAAGACATTCTCTACTAATACACAACAGCTGCATTTATTTAGTTTAGTTGTGCTGGCTATAAATTAGTCAAATGTAAAATTACATTATTTTATTATAAATTTACATTATACCTCTGCACCTTTCCACCTTGGTAAATTTGGCTACTGTTGACTGCATTGGCAATGTGTGCTCAAAGTTCAAATTAAACAAACATTCTAGTGTTTCATTCTGTTTAGTCAGTCAAATGTTAAATATCTGTTGTGATGTTTTATTATGAAAGCCATGTGGCAGCCCCAATACTGGAAAAAGTGTGATTATTTACTATTTGTTCATGCAAAGATAAAATTTGAAAAATGAGTTATAATATTTGTAATCTCTCTCACACACACACTGACAGACACAGATACACACACACCTTGGATTCATGCTGCACTTTTCTTGCGTCTGACGAGGCGTGCTATTCAGTTGTTTTTAGTTAAATTGAGGCCTATATTATTATGGTCCCGCTCACCTAGTGAGGACACTGTTAGCTCACATAGGCCAGCAGGTGGTGCTGTCGACGATCATATGGTTTGTTCAAGAAGTCGTTTATTATACATTCCTTAATAAGAAAAGGTTCACTCATAAACAAATACAGGCGTATTGCTCAGATAATAATGAGCCAAGCCAAATAATCCAATTAAATAACATTTTGTAACAACAACTAAAAACAAAAATTTTAGTTACATGAAATCAATTCTACTGATATGCCTTCCAACTTGGAAGCCTTTCTGTTACAGTTTTCTGAGGAGCATGGCAGGCTAAGTTGTACTACACCTTTCTGTTACAGTTTTCTGAGGAGCATGGCAGGCTGAGTTGTACTACACCTTTCTGTTACAGATTTCTGAGGAGCATGGCAGGCTAAGTTGTACTACACCTTTCTGTTACAGATTTCTGAGGAGCATGGCAGGCTAAGTTGTACTACACCTTTCTGTTACAGTTTTCTGAGGAGCATGGCAGGCTAAGTTGTACTACACCTTTCTGAAGTTTTTTTCTTATAGAATCTTGAAGCAGCTTCTTCCCGAAGCAGCCTGCTCTTGGGATAGAAATCAGCCAATGTTAATATTTAATGAACACATGTCCACTTAGATGGACCCCAGCAATATAGTGCCAGTGTAGGCGGACAATCAATTGTGGCCCGTCTCTCCCCACCCTGGATATGCCAGTCACAATGGAAGTTAATGACATTACTTGTCCATCAGGGCCGCCCATCGACCGGCCTACAGCCCTTTCTGTGTGCTAACCCGATAAAGAGCACTGAGATATTTGTTCAGCGACAAACGCAAGCGGATCCTTCTCAGCGTACCGGATTATTTCCGTTGTTCATCTTTCAAAATCGTTTAAGAAAAGCATTACTTCTTGTACGTGGTTAGGGAAAACCAGAAGTACAGATATGATATCACGTTACTAATCACATTAGTTTCATTACTAAATCATACGTGAAATGATTAATTGATCTCAGAGCTAAACTGCTTTTAAACCAGTGAGACCTGTTGTCATACTTTTAAAATACCGTTTGCCAAACCTTTACCCATTTTCTGGTACTTCCTGTTCCCACACATCCTGGTTATTGTTTCCCATTCATCTTACATTTTCTCAAAGTTTATCCATGGTAATCTTCATTTGTCTTTCCCTGGAATCTGCTTAATGCACGTTAGGGGCCAGTGTAGCTTTGCTTACATTGACCACCATGCTCACCAGGTTCAAAATAGGTCTGGTTTAACAAAGGTCTTGCGGTGAGCAGACAGGCAGACGAAGTGTAGAAGTCAAACCCTTTAAAGACTATATAAATAGCTGCCTTGTTTTTGTCTCCACCGGAGCATTAGCAAAGTGGTATGATATTGATCTTTGATCTGCCTGATTATCTAATGTACGCATCATAAGCTGTGAAACAACTCCCCCATCCAGATTTTTTCTGGTTTCAGCGTGAGGGGTGAGTGCCTGCTCTTTTTGCTTTTACAAAACCACTTAGCTACCACTACGGTTAGCATATTTAGCGTAACGCCGTTGACGATACCGTAGGATTCTGAAACTGCGAGGCCCGACTGTGATCTTTTGCATAGCTTACCGTGTGTTGCCTGGTCTCTGACTGAGAGGATTTCCATCCCCCTGAAAACGGTCTTTGTGCGGCTGAGCTGACGCGAGCAAACAGAGGAACCTTTTATCGAAGGAGCGAGGCATGCGATGGACCCATGTGTCCGCGACGCTCCGTTTCTACATTTTACATTTTAATCGTTCAGCAGACGCTCTAATCCAGAGTGGCGTAGGTTAGGGGTTCACGTGCAGTAACAGGTACTGAGCGATGATGAGCACGGCAAGTAGGCCCGGTGAGAAGTGCTGCTAACGCTTATGAATTAAAACCAAACAAAGAACACAGGATCACCTTCTCGCTGAACACAGTTAACTACAAGCTTGTGAAGTAAGCTGTGTATTCATATTTTTCCTTCAGCCAAGAGCCAATGGGTAAATCTCTCCACACTGGGTAAACCTGAAGAAGACTATGGTCTGAAAAACTGACCGGGGCTCAGAACCACATTCTCAGTCACTTAACGCGACGGAGCCCCAGGAGGACCGATTCGACTGGGAACCACACTCTTCAGCTTAGGGAACAGTTCGAACCTTTATCTCGACTCCGGGGGCTGATAGAGAGGTCCATGTTACATTTCTTGCTCTGCTAACCACGAAAACAGTTTAAATAAGCATCGCTTCTCCTGTTTCGGCTGCCGCGCATTATTGGTTTGGCCTACTGAAGATGCACTTATTGCACCGTAAAACCAGAATCACTCAGCCCTCCCTTTCCTAAATCATTATCACTGTGTTAATATTAATGACACGGCTCACTGCTGAGAATAGTCTTTAAGCATCCCTAAAGGGAAGAAAATTGGTACACAAACACACAAGTGAAAAATGGGGGGGAAAAAACAAACGAGGGTTTGTGTCACTCAGGCCCTCCCCACATTTCACTCTCCAATCCTGTCGGTTCACCAAGTTTTCAGAGGCGTGCAATCAGGATGCTATTGCCGAGCCCCCTTGGTTAAAGAGTGGCTCTGCACCGATGAAATTGGACGGAGGTCCGGGGGGAGTGGCGGGAATGAGAGAGCTTATATATGCATCCCGTCCCTCAGCTCAGCTCAGCTCAAAGGCAACACTGGTCCCAGCTGGAGAGACACATTCGCCCACAGCTTTAGAGAGCAGAGGTGAGCCTCCTACACATATGCACCCTTATTAACACCTATTTATTTATTTTGCTTTTTAATTCCACTAGTTACCTTAGCTACCGCCTGAGGCGCTCCTGATTATCAGTAAATGATAACAAAATAAGATGTTTGGCGTGTTTCAGCGTAGAGTGATTTACACAGGGATAAGGTTGTCTAATCGTGCGTGTAGTTGCTAAATCAACTTCTTGATTGAGAAAGGAGATGATTGAGCACCTATGGTTCCAGTTGATGTCACATAATGAGAAAACGCCAACTAGCAGGCGATCTTATTTGTTCAGAATTTGACCTTTTTCAAGGCTTGCCAATTTCCCAGTGCCAGTTATTAGAAAAGACGCTTTATCTCAGTAATGTAACGGCAGACTTTCACGGGGATTCTCTCTTTATATTCTGAACCTGAAGCAAAGAGATTATCCAGCTTGCACCAAACATCAAAGCGAACATGTTCCTCCGTCGTGTTCCTCCGTCTCCGAGTCAATCGTACGTTTAAATACTTAGCCTAATGCTAAATTTTATTATATGTCTGCTTTAACCAGTTTTACACACTGATGTCGTCAACAGATTGAAAGAAGCAATAAGTATTTTGGGTTGCCGTTGTCTCAGAAATGACGGCTAATTAGACTGCTTTCTGCCTTCTTGCACCAGCTGGGTTGCGCAGAGTTTCAAGGACATGTCAGTCAAACAATTTAATCAAAAGCTTCTGAACATTTTAATATGTCATCTACTGAGTTTTTAATGGCCGTTTTAATCTTTTTTATAAAAATGAATCTGTTTGGCCGTTAATCTGTTAAATTGGTGGTATCAGAGAATAACGGGGTATTTTTGGAAGACTCCTGCAGCCTTGGTTATATATTTACGATGAGGGCGTACCATTGTCATGTGATGGATTTGGGGTCCGAGAGGCTAAAATTTAATAGAAATATATATGTATGGAAAATCCTGATGTGTTTGTTACTACAAATATATTATTATATGTTATAAAAAAAATACTGATGAACAGTAGCTCCTGAATGAATGTTATATCCTTTAACAGAATTACAGAATTACAGAAAAAAAAGAATTTGAATTGGATTTGAGTAAACCACAGATTTTTTCACCTTTTCAGAGCTAGTAAAGGACAACTGACCATCCTTAGCGAAAGATAATGAATACCTTAGAAGAATGGGTGCTCAAGAACAAAAACCAGATCGAGAGGGGAGTAGAGACTGTAGGACTTGGATGTGAGGTTCTGGCTGTTACCGTGGGGAAGCTCCACCCCATCTTAGAGGCCGTGTTTGTGAGCGCTGCAGAGCTTCTCCGCAACCCAGAGGGAAAGGAGACCAGGTACGTCACCGAGCAGTTCCAGAAGCTGGACCAGAAGCTGGCGAGTGTGAGGGATGAGACCGCCGGCCTCACCCGGGAGATGCAGCTGTCCTCCATGAACAAGCAGATCTTCGACGTCGAGGCGCAGATTATCAGCCAGTACGAGAAGTTCCAGGAGTTTGTCAACGCCAAGCCAGAGTTCAAAGAGAAGAAAAAGGAGAAGTTCCTCTGTCACTTTGAGAGCACAGGCGGCGACCTGAACATAGACACCCTGTACAACGCCGTCGCCAGCACCTCCAAGGAGCCTATGTTGGACACGGTGCTGGAAACTAAGCAGAGGAGCCGGAGGGCCGTCGAGGAATTCTGCTCTGGGCTAAAGAAGCTCTTTGTGATGGCCATCATCGGTGTGATGGGCCACGCCTCTCTGTGTATGGAAGCAGAGGGGCCGGATCTGCTGAGAAAGTGGCTGGAGAGAATAGAAGACGTGGAAAATCGCATGAAGGCCGCTGTCGATGATTGCACAGAGAACTTCGCCAAACAAGCAAAGGCTGATATGGAGCACCAGCTTCTGGAGAAGACGGGCGGCGTTGACTCCGAGTTTATACAGCCACTCCTCGACTTCCTGGCCAAGAAGTACGACTGGGTCTCCTGGTCCGTCCGAGTGGCCGTCCACCGCGGCATGTTCTTGTGGAACTGTCTGGCCGGTGCCGAGTACGAGGGTAGCTGTGGCAGCCGCGGAAACATCTTTGACATTTTGACGAAGCACAACACCAGAGTTTTCATCTCCTTCAGTGTGACACCCAGGCCCATTAACAAGAGCCAGATCCTGGAGCTGATTGAAGGACAGTCGCTGAGGGGGAAAATGGCGGATGTGGCCAGGTTGCTCAGCAACAGTCTGCCCGACTGCGCCGTGTATGCAGTCAGCTCCTACAAGGAAATGGCAGAGTCCAACACGTTTCAGGACGAATGCTATTTTTACAAAAGACACAGGAGGGCATATTTGTGCATCCACTCCATATGATCCATAAAGAGAACTCATGGCACTTAATATAAAGTAAAATCCGCCAAAAGGAAAATGTCTGCGGACAAAATTATTTCCAGTGCTACATCCAGGTATAATTGTGGGCTACATTCTATATGTATTGCTATATACATTAAGCAAATAAGTATTTTGATCGACAAGCTTATGTTAAAAAAGGTTTCTAAAAACCTTGTTTTTGGTCAACTTTGAGATTAATTGCTGGAGGAGTTCTTAATGGTCTTCGACATTACTATAAGGAGCTGGTTATTTCACCGTTTTTATATATATGCTCATTTTGCTATTGCTTACAATAAATAGATATACATATATATCTTTTTTGTTGCTGTTTTTTGAAGGGGAAAAACGTACGTACAGAATTAGACTGTAGGGCCAAGTGGAACAGACCTTGGCGGAAGATGATGGCAGGATCGTCCCCAGTTATTTCCGCAAACGCTGCAAAAATATAATTGTAACGAAAATTTCAGGTACAAGTTTTACACAGGCGCTAGACTAGTACCAAATTCAACGAACATTTTTTGTCGTCTCCGTGCGCCCTCTGGTGTGTTATTAAAGTAAAAATCGTAGAATTTTTTCAATGCAAACACTGCTTAGGACGCGTTTTTAAATTTGTGACATGTATATTATGAGTTTAGGAAGTTTTTAATGTCAATAAGGAGCATGCTTATGTTGTGCATTTAATCGTTTGAATTTACTCACTTGTAGGAAACGAACTACTACTGCTACTACTACCTTTAAAAAGCGAATTGTAATATAGTGACAATATGTCATAAAAATTACGCTACGCAGTTTATTATTAATCCATTATAATCAACAGGGTGGCCTAGTTTTAAGGTACAAGGCCGCAACCGCTCTTATACCCCTGATATGATATATCTCGTGTACTTTAGTACAGCTGTACAATTGTAAATTGCTCTATAAACTAGATAAAGGTCAATCAGGATCAAGTAATTAAATTAAAAATATTGCCTTTAAAAATATATAATTCAGGGCTTCCTTTGTAACTAACTACCAGGAAGGGGTGGGGAATATTCGTACGGCATGACCGCTCCCTGGGTGTGACTAATTTTCCTAAAACTGTGCCTCCGTGAAGGAAAAAAAGGGAGAGAAAAAAAACACAACACAAAACAAAACAGCAGTGAACTGAGGAACCTTTTATCGAAGGAGCGAGGCATGCGATGGACCCATGTGTCCGCGACGCTCCGTTTCTACATTTTACATTTTAATCGTTCAGCAGACGCTCTAATCCAGAGTGGCGTAGGTTAGGGGTTCACGTGCAGTAACAGGTACTGAGCGATGATGAGCACGGCAAGTAGGCCCGGTGAGAAGTGCTGCTAACGCTTATGAATTAAAACCAAACAAAGAACACAGGATCACCTTCTCGCTGAACACAGTTAACTACAAGCTTGTGAAGTAAGCTGTGTATTCATATTTTTCCTTCAGCCAAGAGCCAATGGGTAAATCTCTCCACACTGGGTAAACCTGAAGAAGACTATGGTCTGAAAAACTGACCGGGGCTCAGAACCACATTCTCAGTCACTTAACGCGACGGAGCCCCAGGAGGACCGATTCGACTGGGAACCACACTCTTCAGCTTAGGGAACAGTTCGAACCTTTATCTCGACTCCGGGGGCTGATAGAGAGGTCCATGTTACATTTCTTGCTCTGCTAACCACGAAAACAGTTTAAATAAGCATCGCTTCTCCTGTTTCGGCTGCCGCGCATTATTGGTTTGGCCTACTGAAGATGCACTTATTGCACCGTAAAACCAGAATCACTCAGCCCTCCCTTTCCTAAATCATTATCACTGTGTTAATATTAATGACACGGCTCACTGCTGAGAATAGTCTTTAAGCATCCCTAAAGGGAAGAAAATTGGTACACAAACACACAAGTGAAAAATGGGGGGGAAAAAACAAACGAGGGTTTGTGTCACTCAGGCCCTCCCCACATTTCACTCTCCAATCCTGTCGGTTCACCAAGTTTTCAGAGGCGTGCAATCAGGATGCTATTGCCGAGCCCCCTTGGTTAAAGAGTGGCTCTGCACCGATGAAATTGGACGGAGGTCCGGGGGGAGTGGCGGGAATGAGAGAGCTTATATATGCATCCCGTCCCTCAGCTCAGCTCAGCTCAAAGGCAACACTGGTCCCAGCTGGAGAGACACATTCGCCCACAGCTTTAGAGAGCAGAGGTGAGCCTCCTACACATATGCACCCTTATTAACACCTATTTATTTATTTTGCTTTTTAATTCCACTAGTTACCTTAGCTACCGCCTGAGGCGCTCCTGATTATCAGTAAATGATAACAAAATAAGATGTTTGGCGTGTTTCAGCGTAGAGTGATTTACACAGGGATAAGGTTGTCTAATCGTGCGTGTAGTTGCTAAATCAACTTCTTGATTGAGAAAGGAGATGATTGAGCACCTATGGTTCCAGTTGATGTCACATAATGAGAAAACGCCAACTAGCAGGCGATCTTATTTGTTCAGAATTTGACCTTTTTCAAGGCTTGCCAATTTCCCAGTGCCAGTTATTAGAAAAGACGCTTTATCTCAGTAATGTAACGGCAGACTTTCACGGGGATTCTCTCTTTATATTCTGAACCTGAAGCAAAGAGATTATCCAGCTTGCACCAAACATCAAAGCGAACATGTTCCTCCGTCGTGTTCCTCCGTCTCCGAGTCAATCGTACGTTTAAATACTTAGCCTAATGCTAAATTTTATTATATGTCTGCTTTAACCAGTTTTACACACTGATGTCGTCAACAGATTGAAAGAAGCAATAAGTATTTTGGGTTGCCGTTGTCTCAGAAATGACGGCTAATTAGACTGCTTTCTGCCTTCTTGCACCAGCTGGGTTGCGCAGAGTTTCAAGGACATGTCAGTCAAACAATTTAATCAAAAGCTTCTGAACATTTTAATATGTCATCTACTGAGTTTTTAATGGCCGTTTTAATCTTTTTTATAAAAATGAATCTGTTTGGCCGTTAATCTGTTAAATTGGTGGTATCAGAGAATAACGGGGTATTTTTGGAAGACTCCTGCAGCCTTGGTTATATATTTACGATGAGGGCGTACCATTGTCATGTGATGGATTTGGGGTCCGAGAGGCTAAAATTTAATAGAAATATATATGTATGGAAAATCCTGATGTGTTTGTTACTACAAATATATTATTATATGTTATAAAAAAAATACTGATGAACAGTAGCTCCTGAATGAATGTTATATCCTTTAACAGAATTACAGAATTACAGAAAAAAAAGAATTTGAATTGGATTTGAGTAAACCACAGATTTTTTCACCTTTTCAGAGCTAGTAAAGGACAACTGACCATCCTTAGCGAAAGATAATGAATACCTTAGAAGAATGGGTGCTCAAGAACAAAAACCAGATCGAGAGGGGAGTAGAGACTGTAGGACTTGGATGTGAGGTTCTGGCTGTTACCGTGGGGAAGCTCCACCCCATCTTAGAGGCCGTGTTTGTGAGCGCTGCAGAGCTTCTCCGCAACCCAGAGGGAAAGGAGACCAGGTACGTCACCGAGCAGTTCCAGAAGCTGGACCAGAAGCTGGCGAGTGTGAGGGATGAGACCGCCGGCCTCACCCGGGAGATGCAGCTGTCCTCCATGAACAAGCAGATCTTCGACGTCGAGGCGCAGATTATCAGCCAGTACGAGAAGTTCCAGGAGTTTGTCAACGCCAAGCCAGAGTTCAAAGAGAAGAAAAAGGAGAAGTTCCTCTGTCACTTTGAGAGCACAGGCGGCGACCTGAACATAGACACCCTGTACAACGCCGTCGCCAGCACCTCCAAGGAGCCTATGTTGGACACGGTGCTGGAAACTAAGCAGAGGAGCCGGAGGGCCGTCGAGGAATTCTGCTCTGGGCTAAAGAAGCTCTTTGTGATGGCCATCATCGGTGTGATGGGCCACGCCTCTCTGTGTATGGAAGCAGAGGGGCCGGATCTGCTGAGAAAGTGGCTGGAGAGAATAGAAGACGTGGAAAATCGCATGAAGGCCGCTGTCGATGATTGCACAGAGAACTTCGCCAAACAAGCAAAGGCTGATATGGAGCACCAGCTTCTGGAGAAGACGGGCGGCGTTGACTCCGAGTTTATACAGCCACTCCTCGACTTCCTGGCCAAGAAGTACGACTGGGTCTCCTGGTCCGTCCGAGTGGCCGTCCACCGCGGCATGTTCTTGTGGAACTGTCTGGCCGGTGCCGAGTACGAGGGTAGCTGTGGCAGCCGCGGAAACATCTTTGACATTTTGACGAAGCACAACACCAGAGTTTTCATCTCCTTCAGTGTGACACCCAGGCCCATTAACAAGAGCCAGATCCTGGAGCTGATTGAAGGACAGTCGCTGAGGGGGAAAATGGCGGATGTGGCCAGGTTGCTCAGCAACAGTCTGCCCGACTGCGCCGTGTATGCAGTCAGCTCCTACAAGGAAATGGCAGAGTCCAACACGTTTCAGGACGAATGCTATTTTTACAAAAGACACAGGAGGGCATATTTGTGCATCCACTCCATATGATCCATAAAGAGAACTCATGGCACTTAATATAAAGTAAAATCCGCCAAAAGGAAAATGTCTGCGGACAAAATTATTTCCAGTGCTACATCCAGGTATAATTGTGGGCTACATTCTATATGTATTGCTATATACATTAAGCAAATAAGTATTTTGATCGACAAGCTTATGTTAAAAAAGGTTTCTAAAAACCTTGTTTTTGGTCAACTTTGAGATTAATTGCTGGAGGAGTTCTTAATGGTCTTCGACATTACTATAAGGAGCTGGTTATTTCACCGTTTTTATATATATGCTCATTTTGCTATTGCTTACAATAAATAGATATACATATATATCTTTTTTGTTGCTGTTTTTTGAAGGGGAAAAACGTACGTACAGAATTAGACTGTAGGGCCAAGTGGAACAGACCTTGGCGGAAGATGATGGCAGGATCGTCCCCAGTTATTTCCGCAAACGCTGCAAAAATATAATTGTAACGAAAATTTCAGGTACAAGTTTTACACAGGCGCTAGACTAGTACCAAATTCAACGAACATTTTTTGTCGTCTCCGTGCGCCCTCTGGTGTGTTATTAAAGTAAAAATCGTAGAATTTTTTCAATGCAAACACTGCTTAGGACGCGTTTTTAAATTTGTGACATGTATATTATGAGTTTAGGAAGTTTTTAATGTCAATAAGGAGCATGCTTATGTTGTGCATTTAATCGTTTGAATTTACTCACTTGTAGGAAACGAACTACTACTGCTACTACTACCTTTAAAAAGCGAATTGTAATATAGTGACAATATGTCATAAAAATTACGCTACGCAGTTTATTATTAATCCATTATAATCAACAGGGTGGCCTAGTTTTAAGGTACAAGGCCGCAACCGCTCTTATACCCCTGATATGATATATCTCGTGTACTTTAGTACAGCTGTACAATTGTAAATTGCTCTATAAACTAGATAAAGGTCAATCAGGATCAAGTAATTAAATTAAAAATATTGCCTTTAAAAATATATAATTCAGGGCTTCCTTTGTAACTAACTACCAGGAAGGGGTGGGGAATATTCGTACGGCATGACCGCTCCCTGGGTGTGACTAATTTTCCTAAAACTGTGCCTACGTGAAGGAAAAAAAGGGAGAGAAAAAAAACACAACACAAAACAAAACAGCAGTGAACTCCGTGGATTTTGCATAGTTTCAACTTTTTTTCGGTAAGTTTAAAAATAAAGTTAAAATTGCTACGGGTATAGAAAGTTTAAACCAACAATACGCGGCCACATATATATCAGGGGAAAATCAAAATACGATTGGTAGGATCTAACTTCCTGATTAGTTTTCAAGGAATGTGTGCCTAATACAATTCGTTTCATGCATTTCAATGTTTGTTTACCGAAAGGAGAATTTATTGGAAACCAATGGCGTACCGATTGCTCATTACAAAACCAACAAAAAACGACAGAAAAGAACTTGGGGTTTTATAAAAAGTATATTCCATGTCAGGTCTCAACATCAAATTGCAAAAATATGTCAGTTTGCAAAAACCCACGCGACAGATAATAAAAAATAAAAATAAAAAACGATAATAAATTACATAGACCTGGTACAACTTTGTTCCGATTTAGTATAACATAAAATATAAGCACGCTATACAAGAAAAGCTATCGCGCTAGTCCGGAGCTGACTTCGGAGTAAAATGGTGAGCTAACTAAAATTATCTACGGTGCGCTGTCCATTAAGTGGACTATTGGTTTATGAGGTATGTTTTATCGTGCTTTGTTTGCTTATCAATCAAAATCAAGCAGAGTCGGCGCTATTAATTTGTCTGCCAGGGGCCTTACGTTAAGTTAAACCAGGTATTCGCTTTAATCTTGATCGCTTTTATACACCGTGACATCTTTCATAACATTTTTCAGTATGTGACGTAGCACCCAAATTTTAACATTTGAGATTTTTTTAACATGACTATTACAGATGAAATTGAGGGTTAAGTTTTAGGCTGTTAATTCCTTGTGGTAACTATGCTGAAGACGTTATTTATGCAACAATGTGAAGCTCTAGTAAGGCCTTCAGGAATACATTCCTTATTCCGTAATTAGGAACCAGAGGAAGTTAAAAGTAGGTTACAGGTTTTTCTTATTCGATGACAATGATGTTGTCAAACATTTGCTTTTTAATAGTTCCTGGAGCTACTCTAAGTAATGATTATGAATATATTGAACCAGTCGAGTCAAACTACATAATTATTAAAAAGTTAATGGAGAACATCTTAAATCTAAAATTATTTTAAGATATTTTTTATTTTAATGAATACCATACCAACGGTGATTTCATTCATACTAAAAACTAAAACCTCGTCAGAAGTCATCAAATCAGTTTTCATGTAGCATATTGACTTTTAATTGTAAACGGCCATTCAAAACTATTGCAGTTATTTTTATTTTTTTTAATATTCGTTGATTTTGGAAATCCTATCACTTTAATATATATTGTCCAGAATATAACTTTAATTAAAAATGATCAGTTGTAGGACATGCCCAACCGGCACCCAGCATGTTATCAGATGTCTTCATTAAGATGTCTGTTCATTTAAGCTTTACAAACAGCCTGGGAAATCAAACTGACATAAGGTGCTGAATTGTCAGTGTCCATCTAATGCTGTGTGAACTTGTTCCCAAATCAAATTAAAAGGACACGCTGTCTTAAATGCGTGTTTCTTGTTGTTGCCTGTACACCGCTCCGGTCTGTTTCTACTTTACAATTCCCGTTTTCTCCTTACCTGCCAAGTGACGAAACAAACGTTATTATTGAAATCAATAACCGTACAATGCATTGTTTTGTTGAAAGTGACTGAAGTGTTACTCTTCACAAAGCTCCGGACCAACGGACAAGAAGACCTAAGATGGCTGGACAGCTGCAAAAGGCCGTAGCGGACAATAAGGACGTGGTGGAGACCTTGATGGAGGTGTTTGAGAAGGGAACCGAGCTGATAGCCAGCATTGCAGGAGACCTCTTCCCTCTGTTTTCCATCGCCGCACCCATTGTGAAGCTCGCCCTGGACAACGTGGAGAGTAAGGAAGCGGAGTTCATGAGAGAGCAGTTCCA
>JAOYSI010072946.1:0-19237 GCA_025775065.1 Hiodon alosoides | reverse complement strand
ATCTATATCTATATCTATATCTATGTATATGATAAAGATATAATGTTCAGTTGATTATCTTTTCCTTTTATTTCTTTCAAAATTTCAGGAAAAAAAATGTACTTTATAAACCAAAAATATCTGTTAAGAAATGGTTATGATAGACACTTATCATTATTAAGAGGGCCGGTTATGATAGACAATTATCATTATTAAGAGGGCCAAGCACTCAGATCACCATCATCCAGGCATCCTTACTGCACTATAATTAGCGGGCCAGCCAATCTGCAGTATTTTCAGATTTTAATATGTAGCCTACCCTAAAAAAGGCAGAACTGATTGAATGTATGAAGTTAACCTAAACATGTGCCTTCAAAGTGAGATTAGTGGGCTTTTTGGGAGATAAAAAATAATTATATTAGAAGGTTACATGGTTTGGCTGCTATCTTGGTTTTTGTGTATCGCACTACAATGCTGCCTTTTGCTATAAACCACTTGGACTACTGCTATGAAATAGCAATAATTGGTTCCCTTCTACAAATGTAATCAAAAGAAAGTTCCAAATTGAATCACAGCCGGGCCAGATTAAACCTATTACAATTTCTAATTATTCAATGTTGAAAAGCTGGCCTAAAGTTATGCCCCCTATTTTTAGGATTTCAGAGGGCTTTATGAAGTGTCTTCTATCAGAAATTGTTAGGTATGCAGCACAGTGCAAAAATCTTAGGTACCCACGATTTTGATATGTTTCTAGGCTGTCCAAGGTTTTGCCAACATTTTGGATTTACGGTAAATAAATTAGATAAAAATCTAAACTCTCATACTTTTGCGTTTATTCGTTTTTCGGATTTATAATTTGGCATGTACATCCTTATTTTTTATATTGTCCATTTTGTTGATGGTTTTGCTTCAAAATTTTCTTCTACGGTCTATTACGTTGTTTGCCCACCCCCAAATAACTTCTGGTTCTGTATCAGAACATTAGCAGTAAATATATCAATGAGCAAAAATCCAAAACTTCTTCACAGTTCCATTTGCCAGGTTGGAATTCAAGTCTTTGAAAAAGTCAAATGCAGCAAAGATGGTGGAGACATTAACTCCACATTTATGCTTTAGGCTAGACATAAAAATCTTACCTGCACTACTGGTGCACGGTACACATTTCGGGCTGAGCCGCTGAGAGACACTCCAGTCCTGGAAATACTAGGCTGCCACATAACAATAGTTCTGCCAGTGGGATGGAAGACCACCATCAAACGAGGGCAAGATGCACTGTTTTCTGCATCCCCACACTGTGTTTATTTTCAATGCGGATTATCATGCCCCGCAGAAGGAAACGGTAAATGGCTGAAGTACAGAAACCAACTTGTTTTGCCCAGTTCATAGGACTTCCTCTGCAAACAACGAAACCTTCAAGTTTTAATAACGGGGAGACCTTCCCAGATTTTCAATGGCATTTTTGTTTTTTTATAAATATTTGATTTCTGAGATAGGACGAGATATTTGTCTCAGTTTGGGTTGGTGGAACTATACAACTCCATTGTGCAATATTAATAAACTTTCAAACAAACGTGCGGCTGTGGCCCCAGTGATAGAATAGACTCAGTTTTTGTATATATTCTGATTTTACGGAAAGATAAAGCATAACTAAAAGCTTATGTCATTTGTGATGCTGAACAATAGGAAGACAGATCCTGTATATTAGGCATTTGTATAGCCAGGAATAACATTTGATTTAGTGAATATGGAACAATTGTTGTTTGTGAAATAGAAAAAACTATAACGATTGGTAGCTGGAGATGGTTTAATAAATAATGTAATAAAAAAAATCTAGCATCACATTAGAGTTTAACTGGATCAACTGCGGCTCTACCTCCTCTTTCAGAAGCCTCCCCTAGAAATAAGGTTTTTAAAAATATAAACGATATGATTTTAATCGTTATTAAAATTAGAAATATCTAATTTATCTAATATCTAAAAATATCATCGCTAAATTAGAAATATCTACTCTCTGGAAACGGGATCATCGAAAGTAATTGTAAAAAGCTGTACTTTCTTTGTCAGTGAGGTGCTATAACTACAGAAACAAGGCCAGGGCCTCTCCTTCCCCTTGGTTTTGAATTCGCCCATCCTCTGTTTTCGCTAGTAGTATAGACAGTTCTGCCCCAGCCAACGCTAACAATAAAAGTGTCATGTTCTTTGATACTGAGACTACTTGTAATAAAATATAGCTCTATTTAATAGTAATTAAAGCGGAGCTGTGGAATTTTGGAGCCCCTGGGATTTTGCTGAACGACATGTAGCGTATTCTGAATAACGGATGGACTTGCTGTTTCAGAATGGTGCTACCAGTCCCAAGTTACGTGTGATTCCCGTTGTAAAGGTGAGTCTTGCTAACATCGTCATCTTTTCTTTATAAAATGTTTTTCTTTTCTTTTAAATATGCCATTGGGCTTATAAATACCATGAAACTAGAACCAATTTACTTATACCAGTCACTTTTATACCAATACCATCAGATCCTCTGATCTAAGGCATGATCTCTATATCACTTGTTTTTTTCTTTTGTGCAGGACCAGAACAATGGCACCAAATTGGCAGCTGTGCAGGAGAGTTCCAGTCTCCTATTAATATTGTGACAAAGAGAACACTTCCAGACGGGCGCCTTACTCCGTTCAAGTTTGCAGGCTACCAGGAGTCCTTTCACAGTGTCATTAAAAACAATGGCCATTCTGGTACGCTGTCATTGAGTTCTTCATTTAGGATCCAAGGACCATTTTAAATTCTGACCCCAAAGTGCATAAGGTAGATTCTTTCAAAGTCCGAGAGAAGAGATGTAATTTGACTCCAAAGTTGCCAGACACTTAAGGTTTCTGTTTTTGGAAGGGATAATCATAATCAAAAATTATTTATAGTATTTTATAAAAAAAAATTAATAAATAATTATTTATTTTATAGTTTTTATTATGTTATGATGTGTCATCCATGAGTCCAGGGAAATGTGGCGTTCAACAAGAGTGTGGGAAAGCATCCCTAAACACCAACAACT
Organism: Hiodon alosoides; assembly: GCA_025775065.1. Taxonomy (NCBI): domain Eukaryota; kingdom Metazoa; phylum Chordata; class Actinopteri; order Hiodontiformes; family Hiodontidae; genus Hiodon; species Hiodon alosoides. The sequence continues at coordinate 16,209 of JAOYSI010072946.1, read as the reverse complement.
GCAGAGTACCGTAGCGATTTGTCTCCACCAGATCAAGAGAAGATTAGCTCCACTGCACATTTTCATCGGCACTGATTCCGTGGTTGTCCCTCTGTGCAGTGCATGTGGCAGTGCCACACCAGGCCAAGGTCAGCGGTGGGGACCTGGAGTCCACCTACAAGGCGGTGCAGTTTCACCTGCACTGGGGGAAAGACGGGGGCCCTGGCTCGGAGCACACTGTGGATGGGGAGCAGTACCCCATGGAGGTGTGGTAGCCAAGGGAACATTCACATTTGCCAACCAAACGAGAGACAAGGGCGCAATTTCTTCTCCCTGTTCGTTTTAAGCACCCAGTTTAACTGCACCTGCTCTTGTGAATGGGAATGCCCGGCTCTGCAAATAGGTCAATAACTTATAATAGCAACCCAACAAAGTGCACTCTCCAGTACACAATCAATGCCTTCATGTGCAACACCTTTCCTGTTTCATTCAGCTCTGAGGCCTTATAAATTTAACAAAAAAATGATTTATAGATAGTAATAAGAATAAAATGTTTGGGGTTAGGACTGTGAGATTACTTTATTTCCATTTATTTAGCTTCTCTTCTACGTTCTTTACAGCTTCATATTGTTCACATGAAGGAAAAATACACCTCTTTGAATGAAGCTCTGAAGGACAAAACTGGAGTTGCAGTCCTTGGGTTTTTCTATCAGGTAAGAATGTTGTTGGGACATTTAATTCATTTTAATGAATGTCCTCACCTTGCTTTATTGCTCATTATTGGATTACATTCTGCTTAAAAGTTTAACTCGTAATGAATAAAATAGTTTTGATTTGTCATTCACAATTTCAGGAGTCAGGAATTACGAATAAAAAGTATGAGCCTATTATCACTGCTCTGAAAAAGATCGAAATGACTCGTAAGTAAAACCAGTTTTTAATGTGGTTATGCACATTTTGGAATTTGCAGAGATGGTATTTTCTTAATTTAATCTTTACTTACACGCCCAGATACCAACACTACTATCAGTGATGTCTCACTGGATGCACTCATTCCTTCACAAAACAACATGACAAACTACTACCGCTACCAGGGCTCCCTGACCACGCCGGACTGCATTGAGTCGGTCGTCTGGACCGTGTTCGAACACCCAATTCTACTCAGCAAAGGACAGGTATGGCTTTTCGCAGAGGACATTCCGGAAGCCTGAACAGAGTTCAGGGACTTTGCCCAGTGATCTCATGGGTCTCTTTGTGTGTGGCCTTCTTCAGCTTGACGCATTCTCCAAACTGAGGTTTGCCAATGGAACCCAAATGGTGAACACGTTCAGGCCGGTACAGCCCCTGGGGAAGAGGATGGTGTACCGATCCGGGAGCGATGTCATCCTGGCCAGCGCCGCGCTCCTGGTCCTCTCCGTCCTGGTGTCCGGTGGAGTATCATGGCCCAATTAGACAAAGCTGCGTGGAGAACCCTAGAGATGTGCACGAACACAATGAACTCTCGTCGATTCCAAAGGCCGCCTCTTGTCTTCAAACATTATAGTTCAAAACCCTTACCTCTCACTACAGAGTGTCTGTTGTTATGTCAAATTGATTTGCACTTCATCTGGAATATTGAGATGGTTTATAGGCCTGATGTATTTATATGTATTGAATCAACAGTATAAACTGCATTTGTTTAATAGTTCAGGCCTAAGCCCAGTGTTTGATACTAAGAAAGGTGTTACATTAATTCATAGCCAAAAACAAAAACAGACGCATGTAAAGTCATGTTTTTTGGTCCTCTCCTTATGAATCACCGTGCATCAAGAGCATGACGAGACCCAACATTAAGGCTGTTTTTTTCCGAGTTCACGTTTGTGTGGACCATCCACCCTACCCCTAATTAGTTTTTGGCACAAATGAGCTCCAAAAAATGTGATACTGGAGTGATGAGAATGAGCCCTAAGCGAGCAATGAGAGACCAAGAAGGAACAGGCCGTGCTTAGCAATGTCCTTGAGAGGGTCCATGCACACCCCGTGGCAGATGGCTTCTTCCGTCTCTTAGTTCCCTGAAAACACACATAACCATACCAGGTTCCAGCGTCTGATGATGGCTGGGATGCGACAGCCTGCTTCTGCGACACAGCGCACGAAGACGACCCTGCAATCACTGTCAGTGCTTCACTGCTCCGGGTCAGGCTTCTAGTAGGCTGGATGCCTGAATGGCCAAGCCACCAGTGCTGCCCACTCTTTGGAATATATGACTTGTGTTCATAACCTGTCTCACTGAGCCAGGGATGCATGGAATGTAATTAAGAGTCCAATCTGATGTTCCTGTCAGCCTCAGTAGGCGGCTTGTAACCCTGCCCTTAACCTTCTTGAGATCAGGACTTGGTGGACATATATACTCAACAGGGATTCTGTACATTTTTTTCACCAATGTTTTGCAACATTGACTTGTTTATCTTTAAAAATACAGTGTTTGGTGTACATGAATCAATGCATGTGTATGTTGACGAACCAGGACACTACATTGTTATTTATATTAATATTTTCAACTGAATTTAGTTAATAACACACTGGAAAAACAAGCACGGTTCACAAAGAAATGTGTATTCCTTTGTAAGCAGTTCGGAAAGTTTTGATGCATTCAGAGTGATAGATCTGTATCTATTTTACTGTGTCTAGATTGTTGAACTTGGTGATACTAAATATGAAAATGTATTCATGATATGGAGAATATGGTCAGATACAAAAATAAACAACCAAATTGCCTTTTTCAATGATATTTTGTCTCTGTATTTAAAACAAAATCAAAATCACCTTAATGGATAGGTGACGGAAAGTCGCTCCAACTCTTATTCAGGCTCTTTTCTGAAAAGCACCATATTAAATACACAAACGTGACTCACTCAGCTCTTGGGCAAACATTTCAGGATGCTGCGCAATGTTGCACTTCTGGTCTGGACTTTTACCAGTGATATGCATGCAAAACAATTAGCCGGGGCTTCTTCCTTAACATGGTAAATGGGTTTAAAAGGGCACATGTCTTTGTGCCCCTAGTTAAGAAGGGGTATAGAATGAAGGGGCTCTTGGTTCCACAGCCACGCTGTGCCAGCAAGTCTAATAACACGGCCAAAATCGTTTCTCTAATCCATTTCTAATTGACTTGCACAGAGCAAGGCTGCTGTCCCAGTAGCGCACCGCTAATGCTCAGACTGGGCTCAGTCTTAAGCTCACTTCACCCCTCTGGGACCTTCCCTCAGCTGTCCAGAAATGAAAAGCCTCATTGTGGCAGCCAGGACAGACAAGACAGTAAGACCTGAAAGGGCCGCTTCTACAGAAATAATACTGGGAGAGTTGCCATGGATGAGGGTTCAAAAGGGTTCTATTACCATGTTTGCCAAAGTAGAAGTGGGGGTTGGAGGGTCTCTCGTTGAAGTCAGCAGAATGCCCAATCCTTTCCAGTGAGGTGTCTATAAATCTCGGATACTAACTCTAAGTATCCCATCTGACTTGATGACCTAACGGCCACCATTCCCCCCAAAGTAAACTTGTAACTGGGTGAGGGAACTCCGCCTTTTCCCTGCAGACTTCTCTGGCCCTGTGCTGAGGGGACAAAGCGGGCGTTCTCACAAAAGGAAACCAGAGGCATCCTTATGTTTTCACTCACCCTTGCCAATCTGATAGTGACACACATAGAGTGCATATCTCCATGGTGACCAGGCTGGAGGCAAAACTGGGGCTGGAACACTTCAACATCAGAGCCACTGTCCAACTGTACTTCAGATATACAGCATTAGACCACCACCCTCAGGTGTTTTCCCAAGTTAGATCTACAACTAAGGCACTGGCCTCCAAAAAAGAAAAGGATAATATCTATTCTCAAATTTCCTGTGCCCTCAGAAACATGAAGTTTTACACGAAATAAGGCCATTGTACAGGTGATAACTTAAGTACAAAAGGATACAATAAATGTATACTGTTAGCAGAAGACAAATGCTTCAAAATGCAACTTAACATTTGCTTCAGTTCCCAGGTACAAAAGAGATTTGAACGCACACAATACCCATTGAGCCTTAGCCTTTCTGCTACAAAGAAGGTGACTCATTGCTTAGGCAATAAAGGGAAGCCAATTTCACTGCACTTGGTTGGCCATAGAAGGATGCTACATCTAGTTTCCATATGCACACATACTTTAATTGACAATCAATTCAATCAAATACATTTTTATTTTACCAGGAACTTTTCATTGCGAGTGACTCTCCAAATTTGGATTCTTACAATGTCATGATAACAATATAGGCTGGGTGTAAAAGAATGAACTCAAAATATAACAAATTGTGAGAAATAATTGTTTCTTTCTTGGAATCATTTTTTTTTGTTCTTCATTACTTGCTAATGCAATGCAGTAAGTTGCTATCATTACCCTGATGACACACTGTTGTTAAATAGCACCAAATCTAATCTAAGATTTGAATCAAAGTAACAGGCTGAGATTGACAGGACCCAAGGGGTGGTGAAATGTGTATGTCTCATCGCTCTTTGACTGCAGTAAAAAAAAAACGCCCATCTCTGAGATAAGAAATTCCTTTAAGTAAGACTGTAATGATTTGACAGATGTTAGTACTGTGCACAATAAAAAGTTTTTCTTGCTTAGTTCAGTTGTAGAGAAGCCACAAGCGAAGTGATCAAAACAAGAATTAAGAAAGGGGTGTTTTGTCTTTGGTTATATTAACTAAAAGCCATCGTGGCCTGTTTTCAGGTAGTGCACTAAAATTCCAGTGTATGTAAGGCAAGAGGTCATATAAAGGTTTCGATCAGCCCCATTGTACTCGGACCAAAAAATCAAAACCCACCACACCGTGATAGAGGTCCCGACGAGTTTCCTGGGATTATAACAAAAGAAAAATGGTGCGTGAAATAACATAGGACCAAAACAATCTACTTTCGCCCTTCAAAAACGACCCATCGCGTATGAATGGAGACGGTGAGTGGACTGACCAAATCTAAAGATTGCGAGCGATGTCTCGTCTGTGACTTTGTCAGCTACTGAAGTTGAGATCACTTTAGATGTTCGGTTTTTAAGAAAGCAGAAAGACACGAGACACGCGAAGACACTTCCTCAGCTCGCACCCCCTCTCCTGTCATCGTGCGTTAATAAAACGGGTTCCTGTTCCCGTTTAGACCACTGGAATACAAGAGACATTCAGTCAAATGAACTTGCATGTAACAAGAGTTTTTATTTTAAACAAGTTATTTTATTATAAAGAAGTTAAACCTAACACAATTTTAAATGTAACAAACTGTGTCTTATTGTAATCATTAATAATTATTGATTTGTGTCAATTATCCATCAGTTAGTTGAATTATATCCCCTTTGAGTTTTTGAAGATAAGTGTTGTGGGAATATGGTGTCATTTAACAGTCATTTTGTTAAAACATTATCAGAAGGAGAAGAGATTTTTCCTTTCAGAAATAAAGTTTTTTTTGCACCAAATGATGACTATTTCCTGCCAATCTTCTCCATTTCTTGATGGACCTTAACCTTAATCTTCATCAGGTTCCTTGTTCAAATGGTGGGCGACTTAGCAGTCCCGAGTCATTTTACCAAATGCTACTATTATGGGTTTTCACTTCTCAAGTCCTAGCACAACCATGTTGAACACAACCATGTTGAGCACAACCGGGGCCCTTCCCTTGAAAGAAAATGTAGACGTTTGGCACTGTGAAATCTTTTAGATTTTACATTAAAATGTAAAGTATTTTATTATTAATACCTCAGCCTGCCTTGTCAGCACTTAGAAAAGCCTTTAAGGAGCTCATTCACAGAGAATAATTTAATGATGGAGATGCATTAACTAACAACAGAAGACTCTTCTTCCCCCAGGGGTGTAGCTGGTGGCTCCGGCCTGGTAGCTACATGTCCGGTCAGTGGAGCACATGAAAGATTATACTTTCTCTAATAATGTATTTTGACACACCTTGTAGAATATAGCACGCTTACCTCTGAGATGAAAGGATGGGTCAGAGGAGCGGCTCCCAGGTATACCCCCCATGATTGGCCCGATGCCTATTAAACTCAAGGGCCATCTCCACGTCAGAGGTGAACTCAGGTGTCACTGGCCCACGTCTGGTCCTCTTAAGCTCCTTATTTTTTGTATTGGCTAATCGAATGCATCCTTGAAGTTATGCTTTAATGCAAATTGTGTTGCCTAGATCCCACTTTGAAGGATGTTTTCATACTTAACCTTCGCTTGCTACAAAGGTCTTTTAATGCCCATTGGGTGGGAACTGTGTAATTAAAATATGCCTAACCAGTCAGTACATTTTAAGATCAAGCAATATCAAACGCAGTGCATGTTCCAGTTGCCTGGAAATAATGTTGTGACGGCCCTCCCATCTCTCTATCTGCTGTTTCCTGGTTGTACTTTGCAGAGGATTGGTGGGAGCCGCCTGCCCAGCCGCCCAGCAGCCCAGGGGCCCGTCCTGCGTTCCATGCTTTGTCCAAGCCAATGTGGTGGTGTCTGTTTGTGCAGGCTTTCCACCTGGATGTGTGTCATCATGCGCCCACCCCCTAGACTCACGCTGGCCTTTTGAGTGTACGTCCTGGCACACTCGACCAGGCTCTCTCTCTCTCTCTCTCTCTCTCTCTCTCTCTCTCTCTCTCTCTCTCTCCTGTCCACTCCTGTCTCCTACACTCTGCTTTCCTCATTCCCTCTTTCCTCCTAAACGTTTCTTCCTGCTTCCTGGGTGCTGGGTTGCTGAGGGTTGTCGTGGGATTGCAGATTTGTTGAGGTGTGGTGGTGGACTGTGGAAAGATGGACAATTATCCCAGGCCAGTATAATTTGTTTTGTTTCTTTGTTTTGCAATTTTGATACATTTGTGGTAAAATTGTGTCTCCTCGAATTATTGAGGTTAAAATGCTTTCGATCTTTTTATCGGAAGAATGATGTAGAGAGGGGGAGACACTGAAATAAGTACAGATATCTGGTTAATATATTCATTTTCAATGATTATACCTTACCAGCCCAATAGAGGGGCAAGCCACTCCATCTCTGCAGGTCAGCTTTCAGTTTGGTCGGTAAGCTTCTGTTCATTCAATAACTGATGGGCCGATGTTAACGCCCAGGTACTTAAAGCCGGAGCTAGCCAAGTGAAAGAGCATTAGGGACTGAGACAAGTCTTGGACCAGTTCATTGATAGGAGAACACTCACTTTTTTGTATATTTGGCTTGTAGCCTGCAAACCTTCCAAAAGCATTGAGAATGAATAAAATATGTGAAGGATTGGGTGCTGTGTCAGATATGTAAAGAAGCTGGTTGTCAGCATACAGATACCTTATGCTCATTCCCATCTCCTGTCCCCAGAGAATAGTGTAGTAGCTTTTACGATACCAAGCTGAACTGCGAGTTTGATACCAAGATGTGGAGCACGCATCCACCTCAGCATCAGAAGCCGAATCTTTTTTCAACAAGCACATAACTGGCTAGCTTCCCGGCTGTGCCATTTGAATCTTCATTATTTGGGATACTCTACAGTAGACTGATGCTAACTATACTCTGCAGTAGCTCATTATATTCATGATATTGATTGCCTGCAAGGACCTCTCAAGGCACCAACATATTCCAGATCTCATATGGTTTAACTGGCTAGCTAGCTTACTACTCTTTTCTTTTCTATTTCTCCCCCTCTTTTTATCCATAATGCTCATGCTGAGATTATCACTGCTGCAGCCTTAGACACTGCCACAAATACATATGCATGTGTTGTAATTTACTTGTGATGATTATTTATCTATGATTATGCTGTCTATGATTATGAATATATATATATATTTTTTATTTATTTTCTACTTGCATTTTCTTTCACTGTGTCAAGTCTCAAGTCTGTACTTTTTTTAAATGGGCACCACAATCTCTTCAGCCACGACCACATCCTTAATGTGCCTCTTACGAACAGTGAACGAACAGTTCAATCTCGCTCAGAGTATGTCCGATTGCAATGGCCGCTACGTCATAGTAACTGTCTTACTGTTCCAGACCCCAGATATACTTGCAAGTGTCAATGCCCACAACTGGGTTGATATCAATTTTATGAAGAAATTTTTATCCTCAATTCCCAATTTAAACACTCACTACCTTATCCTTGGGGGAGTCAGGAATGTGTCATAGATCCCCAACTCAATAGGTTTGAAACTAGATCTGTTTTGCCATTGAGGATGTCTCAAGCTCTGTCCTCGTTTTTGGAGCAGTGTGGCTGTTTTGACCCATGGAGATATTTGTACCCTGCAGATAATTTTTCTCGAAGGTTCACCCACCCTATTCCTGTATAGATAACTTTTATATTGATAAAGCTATATTGCCCTCCCTTGCCTCAGCTGAAGACTCTGCCCTTGCCACCTCAGATCATGCTTCTTTATCCCAGTCTGATGCCGGTTTCTGGAATGTCATATCTCAAGACATTGATCTTTTTTTGGAGACCAACAGAAACAATGAAGCCTCTCCCTCGTTACTATGGGAGACCCTAAAGGCGTGCAATAGATATACAATTACCTCACACGTAGCTCATGTGAATAAACTATGCATAAACAGGTTAGCAGAATTGATAGAGTCAATAACGGATCTGAATCGCCGATATTCTACATCTCCATCTTCAGATTTCTTCAAAGAAAGACTTGGTCAGTCTGATAATCACAATAGATGCAGAAGAACTATTAATTAGGACTCGGGGTTCTGTGTAAATATGGAGATAGAGCGGGTTGCCTCCTGGCCAATCAGTTGAAGATCAGAGTCACAATTAATACTGCAAATTAGCAATAGCTTGGGTACGCTCATGAAAGATCCAAACCAAATTAATGAGGCGTTTAGGTCACTCTACTCCCAGCCATATACCTCTGAGTCATAAGAAGATGTTTCTGAGATGTCCAATTTCTTCATAAGTCAAAATAACCCCACAGTCTTCCTTTGATCACAGCCATGCTTTGGAAATGCCTCTGAACTTAAGTGAGATCATAGCAAATGCAGAGCAGCATGTCTCCTGGCCCTGATGGTTACACCATGAAATTCTTTAAGACGTTTTCCAGACAGCTAGTCCCACTGCTGTTAGCGATGTTTGAGGACTCACTCCAGCAAGGTATACTACCACCCACTCCCCCCAGGCACCCATTTATTTATTCCTTAAGAAGGAGAAAGACTCTATACTCTTCATTTCTTAAGTGTCATCCAGTCTCCAACCTCCCCAACTAGTCCTGAAGTGGTAATCTCCCTCAATGCTGAGAAGACCTTTGGGGGTGTAGACACTTCCAAGGTCAATTGAGGTCTGGAATAGTGAGCCGATCACTATGTTATCGGACATAATCTGAACGGGAACTGTACTTTCTTGCCGATAAGGATGGCTGTACCCCTGTTTGGAATTTAGAATGAAACATAAGGTTAATCCACAGTCTGGAAAGTCTTTGCTATTCTGGTTAGGTATAGTTAGTGAAAATTAATATGCTAACCAGATTTCAATATCTATTTCAGTGTCTCCCCCTCTTTCTCCCTAAATCATTCTTCCAATCAATAGCATGCCATGCTTATTCATTTGGGGAGACTAAACCCCAAGAATTCCCCAAATCTTTACTCCAAATAAATAGATCACATGGGGGACTACCAAACTTTCAACGCTATTATTGGACTGGAAACTTACACAAAGTTATGCTCTGGCTCCATGAACCAGAGAGTAGTTAGTGCCAGTTAGAGGCCAGCTGCTGATTCTCATCCTCCCTGCCGGCCTTATTGAGCAGAAGGCTGCCACTCTCAACCTCCAGGCATTTGACAAACCCAAACAGTCTCCTCATCAGCACCCATTTGCAATAATCAACTTTTCCTACCTGGCAAACATGACTCAGGATTCAGGATATGTTAGCTTATGTTAAGCAACATACAAAGAACGGGTCATTCCCCAACCTAAATCTTGAACTTTATTTAATTATATAATTAACTGAACAACAAACTAAACGTTACGCTCTGCTAATTTCACAAGCAAACATGTCTGTTTCTGGTCTTTGGAATGAAGTTAGAAAATTTCATCCACAACATGGGAAATTATTCCCTGAGACTGACGCTATGCAATGACGGTAATTCTTCCATGTCCTGGGTTAGCTTGACAAAATTTCCAACGGGTGATGTGCCGCGGGTCGGCCGATAATACAGACATCCGGATCAAATCAACTTCACAATCAACAGGATGTTAAAGCACTTTGGCTTTACTAAGGTAGGCAGCCAAAATTGACTCACCCCTACTGCTGAGATTGTCTCATGAGGTATAAGGAATGAGAAGGTTTAATTGTTTCTGTGTTATCGAGAAACCTTTTGTTACCCGGGGTATCCCACACTGTCATTACTGTTTTTTCCATATAATTTCTGTTTATCAAAGACATCTCTGGTTTACTGGAAACTCGTCGTTGTGAAATTACTCTCTAAATTTAAATTCTTGCACTATCACTATAGGTTTACCATTAGACATTAGTCATTAGTCATTAGACATCGGGCTATAGATACAACCCTAATTTCTGAACAAGGGGAGATTAGTGTGCTAAGTGAGTTAAGGGGAAAGTGTGCACCTACATGAACCTTCATGATCTTATCATATTTTTGTTCAGTCTCCACTTGAAGGGTGGTTCTTGATTTGACATGCACTTATTCATCATACCAGTTTTATAGACGCAATGGGAGCTTAAACATTGAAAAGATTCAGTGTAAAAGTTAATACTTCTAAATAGGATGGTTTTCTGTGATTTAGAAAAAAAACTCTGTGTTGTCCTGGAGCATTCATAGAACAATATGGACAATAATAATAACTTAAATTCCTGCTCCTGGAGGAGGTTAAAACAATATCCTTTGTCCTCATCCTGAAAGGAAGCGAAAGGAAGCAATTGAGAGGGCAAAGGTTTATTTCCCACTCATGAAATGGGAAGTACAAATGGTACTTTTTCTAAGTAAGCAGAGCATGAACAGTCAAGGATGATGTAGAGATGAGCTCACCGAGAGTCACGGTGGAAGCACAGTCATGATACGGCCATTATCTGAAATAAAAACATAAGTGAGGGCAAGCCAAACATTAAATCCATGAATCCACAGAGATACTCCCAGAAAGCATGTTTATTTTGATGCTGATGTAGAAGGAGAATAAATCCAATGTATTATTAGAATCACATCCTGAGGAGGTTCCATGTCCTGACACGAGATTACTCTATGTGTTTTAACGCGCTAATTTGTTCAATTAGAACTGTGATGAACATAGTTTACACAAACATTGCATAAGGAATAATAGGAGGAAGCAAAATGTGTTGACTTTTCAACTTCTTGTCCAAAACTAAAAGGTCCAATTGGGTTTGTCAGTCAATGTGCCGATGGAAACACAGGAATTCTCACAGGAATTTGTCTTCCTTGCATAGAGAAAATTTTAATTTCAACCACGTTTCCGGTTTATGTGAGAATAATGCAGTATTTAAATTTAGAATCTTTGGTGTTTAAGTTACGGTCAAATCAGGGTCAAGAACTATAATAAAATTCAGCAACTCACTAGTCTTTAAGCAAACAGACAGAACAATTTTCGCACTGGGAAACAGAGACTCCTGGTGCTTAAAAAAGTCAAAGTTTGGAAAAACACTTGACAATATCTGACAAACTTCAATATTTTTAGCTTTGATAATAATTCAAACGCTAAATTACTTTCAAAGTAATCAAATCAATCTGGTAAAATAGAATACAAGTAACATTTTCAGCTTGGAGTTATTTTCTCCATTATTTATAACACTTTGTAACAAATTTGATTAGATTTATTATTTCATAGCTGCGTGTATGATTAATTGTAATGTTAGATACAGCATTAAGTAAACTACTTGCATAATGATAAACTTGAAAAAGTAACTGTGACAAAAGTTTATTAAATTGTACGATAATTGTGCAAAAAAAGGTTTTCTTGCGTCTAATTCTCAAATATGTATGCATTAATAAAATCTTTTTCCAATGGAAGTTAAATAATTCCAACTTACAGTTATCTGTGTTGTCGACTCAGTTCAATGTTCCTCTTGAATCTTAATTCACCAAAACAGTATTATCACATGGAGATATTTTTTCCATACATAGCTCATCTAGGTCATCTTTACCTGCACTAAAATAATACAATGTACAATGTAAATAATTTAAGTAAATGAAATATCCTGCTAAACCAAATATTCTCACAATTATTTTTTAATTATGATAATTCTTTACGCTTACTTGTGAGCACAAAATACTACAAATACTGTGATCCTCACTGCGACAAACAGTTCAGAAAAACTAATGAATGAATGCATTTGTTCTAAATTATTAGCATTTTTTTTTTTTTACTAATTATTTATTTACTAAATTTTACCTGATAAAGAATGCAGGGATATTTTATTTGGGGCGTAGTTCTAATAAATTATTTTTAAAAATAAACTATTTATAACTGCCTTAATTGAATCAGCACTGTTATTATCATTTAAAAAGTGCTTGACCCAAAAAGTAATACTGCTGAACTGGAGTTATGTGGTTCATTTAACTTAGACTGGTGATGTGCATGAGACTTAATATTAGCATTGTCTACATTATGTAAGAGATGTAAAATGATGGTTAAATCTTTCACAAGTTTCATAATTGATTTATATGCAGTCACAAAACATTAAATACCCATGAAATGAGGCCCAGGACGTAATTCTCTCAAAGTCCAGTAATATAACCATCTCCATGCCAACCTGCCTCCATGTGGGTAAATAATCTGGTGGTGCGCTATCAGTGGTAGAAGAGTAACTAAGCTTTTTCCTGACACTTAAATTTTTATGAAACGCAATAAAACCAAATCATCAAATCATCAGAGAACCGGAGAGACATAAAAGCCTTGCTCTTCTTTTGTGAACAGTCCATTGTGTAATGTAACCATTAACTTTTATTTAGCGGCACAATTTAACAAGGTGTCACACAATGATTGATTAACCACCAAGAAATAGGTAATATTTCTCATGGATGGACAAGATAGACATCTTTGCATCATACCTGTCTTGTATATTGTATCTGTGGCTTTACGAAAAGAAATATTCACAAAATGAAAAATCCATGTAGATATTTCCCCCATCCTTTTAAATGAATGCATTTTACATGCATTTTATTTTGCCCAAACAAACTCTTGACATTAGAGAGTACCAACACGGTGAAGGTCTATAAATTGGAATTTAGTCTTTATTACAGGAGCTGTTCTTTACATTAACAGACAAACAGTGCTTTAAAAAGTCAAAGTTTGTAAAAAAGGATGTCAGACAGACAGACTGCATTAGGAGATCAACAGGAAAAGAACAAACATAGAGGTAAAATAAGGCTTTTCCACTCAAACAAAAGAAACATAAGAGCAGCGATTCAACGGGGGGGAAACCTGCACGCAAGATAATTCCAACTCCTGCTGTATTTGTTGATATTGCTGGAGTCGGAGGAAAGGGCCTCTCACAAACAACCACTTTAAAACACATTTGTTGACGTTGCTTTAACACAGAGGTCAAGCAGGAAGGAGAACACCAAACCTGCTAGATACAAGAATGCCTTCCCCCAAACATTCACGCCCACATACCCCTGCTGTATTGTGTCTCATGCCCTTGTATCCTCCCAACCCAGGGCCTCCCCTTCCCAAAACATCCCAGTTTACAAATCCAGCAGTCTCCACAGCATTCTAACGCGCTTGCCAATGGCAAGTTAAAAAACTCCCAGAGCGCACATCCATTTGTTTACGCCCCGGGTCTGCTGCTAACAAAAGAACCAGAGGCTGCAGCTTATTTCATATTGACCTCTCGATATGCTCACCGTCCCTTTTTTCTCCTTTCCGATCACATTCACTCAAGGGTCTTTAACTGGCCAACAGTCAAACCTTTGTTGCAAGCTGTGGCTGGAAAGATATCAAGTTCTCAGCAGTCCCTGAATTAACCAGAGTATAAGTTCCCTGCTTCTGCCTCATTAGCATCCTCTCTGTTGGCTCCTTTTCTCCTTCTCTGCAATTGTGTCGACAATAGCGACACTCCCTGTCCCTGGAACGGAGAGGAGAAGAGTCCTTTTCCATTTCTATATCTAATCGCACAGGTCATATGATCCAGCTGGCAGGATAAAGAGCTGGAGTCGCCTAATGACCATGGCTTCTAGGAGCGCCGCTGTCGTTTTGCTTGCTTGTGACTGTACACTACCACGAGGCTCCGTGCGAAAACAAGGCCAGTGAGAAAGGTACAGGCACGGCATGTTTTCACAAGCTTCCTAGATGACCTCACTGAAACAGGAGACAATCGCAGACAGTTTGCTCCCCGATTCTTGTAATATTTAGATTTCTGAGGGAAGCGCTTTCAACCAATAGGATTCCAAAGCAGACAAACAGCTAGCAGGAAAGCATAAACAGTTCATATTCATTGCATTTCTTTACTCTTTTTTACTTGACTTTACGCTGTTATACTTAATAATAAATAATTGTATTAATTCATGTTATAGGCAAATTTAGGTTGAAGGCGTAAGTTCTTGGAATAGTGGTAAGATGACTTTAATAGATATTTAAATGAAATCAATCCTGACAACCTACTAAAAATATAAAATAATTTATTAACATGGGGGGTTCACAAATAATGGGGAAGACAACACGTGGGTGAAGGTTGAGGAAAAAGTCGAATGAGGGACAAAATGGTGAAAGGATAGTTTGACCCTTAGTAAACACACATGGTGTGGGCTGTTAGTCGGGGGCAAAACTATTATAATGTCTGCCCATATATAAAAGCCTTACGTGCGGGGCTGGAATTCTGAAGTTCGTTTAGGATGAGGATTTGTAGTCAGGTTTCCTTCACTGCGTTCCGTCACGGAAAGGGACAAACAAAAGATTTCTTTCGCTTCTGAAAAAATGTGCTGTCCTGCATCTTCTATAGTTTTTTTATGGGTGCATCATTGATTTTGTTTGGACTTTGCATGGTCCCTACACAGACCTTGTTGTCCTCAATTGTCCTTCATTCTGCAATGAATGCATGTGAAATGTACAAACACTCGTAAAACTTTAGAGATTTCTTTTTTGTTATTCCATGACCTTCGCGAATGTAATTCGCTTTCTCAGATAAATCGAACACCTTAATTTTAGTCATTTTAAAAGAAGCCAAATCAGCTCTATGATCTTGAAGGTTATTCAAGTGGTGAGTGGATAAAGGCGTTCACCAAACCAATCGGCAGGGCTTCTCACGGCTTCTACTGTTGGCTTCCGGGGTACCTGCAGGCCAGCCGAGCCATGGGGAGAGATGTGCCTGTCCTCCAGTCTCTTGTACGGACTGCATTGCCTGCATTGAATGGCAGGTGGCTCCAAGGTTATTGGATCGGAGAAGCTTGTTAAAGCAAACATATTTTCCACAATCATTTGCTGTATATTCTCACCTGAATGCTCAGAGGTGGTACATGGACATGTAATACTCCGGGCCAGCGTGGTGACCTTTACTTCTGGGTTCAGTTCGGGCTGGGGTCCATGTATGTGAGGAGTTTTAGTTCAGGCTGGGGCCACTGTCTGTGTGGAGTTTTAGTTCAGGCTGGGGCCACTGTCTGTGTGGAGTTTCAGTTCCGGCTGGTGTCACTGTCTGTGAGGAGTTACTGTTCAGACTGGGGCCACTGTCTGTGTGGAGTTTCAGTTCCAGCTGGGGACACTGATCTAGTCTGGCGGGGTTGGCAACTCCTGCCCTGCGACAGACTGGCAACCGTCCTGGGTGTATCCTGCCTCCTGTACTGATTCTGATGTTTAGGCTCTGACTTACCGAGACCCCTTTTTTATCGTATTCAAATGTGTTACAATGTTTTTTTTTCTAGTAAATAAATCTTAATAACATGTAATAAATCTTGCAGCTGTTTTTATTTGAGTCAGTTTGTAAGATATTTCTTGGCGGTTATAATACTGCTAAGATCTCTGCATCTATGCATCTATTTATCTCCTTATCTGGATTGTTAAAGTCTCTCTAGATAAGGGTGACAGATAAAGAAATAAAATGACATTATGACATCCTGCAGTTTAAACGTCTGCAGCCCCAAGCTCACAATAAAGTTTTCCATGATGCTATGTGTTACTGACCTGTGGTCGAGTTCCGAGGGAACTCGTTGTCATTGTTTGAAGAGGGCTTTGTAGCTGCTATTGTGTGGGTGGGTTTTGTACCCATGTCCTGTTTTACACCTACTCACACCTGCTCTGTTTGT
>JAOYSI010072945.1:0-20699 GCA_025775065.1 Hiodon alosoides | reverse complement strand
TTTAACATTAAATGAAACCTCCCCTTTTCAACTGAAGTACAGTATATTTCAGCTGAAAGGTTTATGTACACCTCCACCAGCGGTTTGTCGCGTAGCTGAACAGATCAATTTTAGATTTGAAGCCTGCTGCCTTTATGCGCAGTTTTGTGTAATTCGGGGGATGGAGAGGTGGGTCTCCCAGGACGTAGTCAATTAGGTCCTATGCCCAAAGACATTTACCCAAGCTCGACCCCTGACTCCTTCCTGGTTCCGCAACCTAGCTTCCTGTCCTCTCCGCCACCACGTCTTTCCTCCTCTGCGCTCACTCAGGGGGTGGGGGAATGGTGGGGGTAACCTTCGACCTTGCCTTAAAAGCTTAGCTACCATCCAAGTCTGTTGACCTTAAGGAGCAACTTCAGAGCTGCAGAGAAACACAATACCTGGAGCTCTCTCCCGACCAGGCCAAACCCGTGCTCCAACATTGAAACAATTACTGCATCAGGGTAATGCTGACCATCCATCTGTCTGTCTGTCTATCTATCTATCTATCTATCGATTGATCAGTCCATCTATATTTATCTATATTCATGATATGTATTCAGGGTGTCTGGAACCTTCAGGAATTTCATAGGTTTTAGAAATTTAAATTTAAAAGTTCTTTTTCATATAATTTGTTCAATATGATGATAGTCATCTTCAGTAGTCGGTTTACTGGATTGTGTTTAATTTTATCTATGGAAAAATGTAGGCTTATCACTGCAAGATGAAGGATATTAGTAATAAGAGGCCCCTCTGAAGTGTAATTATTAATGGATGTCAGGCTGGTCAACATTTGTTTATTCTTTTGAAAAGACATTGAGGGGGGATTACTGCTAATCAGAGTTGGTCCAAAATGCATCTAATAGTATTAGGGAAAATACTGAAGCAATTTTTAACAGAAACAGTATACCTATCGCACTGTCCTTTGTTTAGGAATGTCTGCGTTAACGCTCCAAGGTCCGTTTTTCTTTTGTGAGGGAAACTTTTAAAAAACCCCGTTGATGTTTCAAAGGACTGCTTGTTTATCGAGCATTGCTGTTACTCAATGTCTGGTCCGAACATGACCCGTTATAATCGGATGCACGTGGCGGCTGTATTTGAAATGCGGACCCTGCCCAGAGGTGCACAGCTTTGATCTTGGCGGTTTGAAGCAATTCGGGAGACAAAATTAACTTAAAAGAATTCAAATCATTAAAGTGTGACAGCCGCAGCAAAGTCTGCTGAGGGGATGGACGTCAGAGGCTTCTTGGAAGGGCTGTCAGTCAAAGCATCGTATTATAATATCCTGACTCCCCTGCTTATCTGTTGTACCTCGTTATGTACAGTGACGAACTGTGGTAAGCGGAATTTATTCGTCCTGGCAAGAAAAGCTAGTCAGTCCTTCCATGTTATTAGCAGATGGCTAAGTTTTAAACTTCTTGAGTGTATTTTACACACCACGTCTGTTTCCCATTGAAATAGTTGCTGTATTTTTGCCGTAAAGCACTGACATTGGAAATGGAACCGGTCGAGATCAACCAGACACGCTGAATATGAATAGACACTCCAAAATGTACATTAGCCAGATAGAGGGTATCGTTTTTCAATTTTTAAAGTTGAAAAGTTTTCGTTTTTCTTCCGGACCCTCTAAAAGTACTCCTTGTCTAAATCTGGCTCTGATGCCAGGTGAGAACTGTGCGGTAAGAGAATTGGAGAGATAGAATATCATGCATAATCCTTCATTCAATAATTGAGAGGAAACTTTAGTCCAACTTAGTGAAATATTGTGGCATGCCCTGTGACCCAGGTAATTTGTCTTCATTGCGTGTGGCTTCAACACAAACTTTTATGAAAAAAACGAAGTGGCGGCCACAGACACCAGGCCTAAATATCTGTGACATGTGAAAAGAAAGGAAAATAGCACCCAATCAGATTTGATTGAGCAGACACTGAGAAAGGAAGTAAATTAGGCATTCATTTTCTTCATGTGTATTTAACTCTGTTTTGTATGGCCGCTGTACAAATATACATTCCTTGGATTGGAATGGCTTTGAGGTCGTACAATGAGTGTTTAATCCACGTTCCGCAGAGGTACACAAGTGTGTTTTCTCTGTAGACATGTACGCTCAGGTCTTTACTGAGAGGAGTCCTGGTCGGTGCGGCGTCGCACCGGGTGTTTCTCTGACAGTGGTTCCTCTGCGTTTCTGTCGCAAATTCCAGAACACTGCCGTATCCCACGGCGTTCTTTCTTCATGTCCGTCCCGCCTTGTTGCTGGCCTTGTTCGCTCTGGTCTTTATTAAGCAGAGAGCGAACATCCTCCCAGCCTGCGAGGAATAGCCTTGCATCGTTTGTCCGGCCTCCTGCTTTCTCACCAGATCTTAAGCAGAAACACTCTGGACCCCTTGGGCAAGGTCAGACAAGTTTTCATCATCCGATGGCCTTTGCTCACACTGGGGGCAGAGGGGGGGGGGGGGGGGAATCCACCACTCATGTCCAATTTGATACACTGCCCGTCCTATTTATTTTGGTCGTTTACCTTTTGGAGTTCCAGGGAAAGAGTGGCCCCATTCCAAATATCGGTGTCCTAAAAAAAACAACGTTCTCTTGCGGTGAGAATAGCTGTCTGAATGAGGAGGAGCCCCTGATTATTAGATTATCTCTGGAATGAGGCCTACAGAGAAAGGGTGTGTGCACGATGCCAGCTAAGCTGCTACAGGTGAAGCAACACAAAAAGAGATGGACAAAAATAGCGTGAGAGGCCAGATAAATGCCAGGCCACGGCTCGCCGCGGAGCTAATTTGCCGAGCGGGCGCTGATGGGGTCAGAGGAAATTTGCGGGAGACAGAGACAGTCATTGTTAGCGCTGTCTGTGAATGGGGTTAGTGTTTCGCGGGATACGCAAATGTCAAACTGGCCCAAGCGTAAACACTTGGCGAGCTGGAGTACAAACAGGAGCTGCCTCATTTTGGAGCATTGTGGGTTTTTTAATCGCTGATTTGAATAAACTGTGAAACGTAAACATGTAAGACACGCCGCTTGTGTTTCCCTTAACGATGTTGTTCCTCACAGAGGCCTTCTCTTTTATTCAGCTCTGCGCTTTCTATTTGGTTTGCTTTTTTTTTTTTTTGTTGTCGTTGTTTTGTCTTCCAAAACTCGCATTTACAATTTCTTTAAAAGATCCCATTATTGATGTTTTTACACTTGAGCCCCATGTTGATTGGAATGAAGGGCTCTGGTTCGCTGAAAGGGAGAAGGTTAGGTCTGACCCAGAAAGAAAGAAACCTTGGCTCTGAACAAGCCAGTTAGCCAAAAGCAAACAAGAGGATTATCCTGGCATGGGCTGAGGGGAACGAATCGCTCCTGGCATAAGAGAACGCCACAAATGAAAGTCCTCAAGATCGCAGCGCTAGTTAGGTGTGAATTCAACTCTCGGAACAGTTAGTTCTTTAGAACTTGGGTAGCCACTGGCATTGAGACAAAAGCCGAGAATTCTGGGAAACTTTGGAGGTGCTGCAGTAATCCAGGGCACCCTTTATCCAAAGGTCATGTCAGAAGATGACAGTATTCTAAGCCACATAACACAGAAAGCAGAAAAACTTGTCTCCTGGGCGGATGAAAAATATATCAGTGTCACAACGCTTACGGTTTTATTAATAGTTTAATTTAACAGCAAAAAAAACAACTTTTTGGATGAGTCGTTTGCGGCTTAATTTTCAGGTTTGCCAGGCAGGGCAGTGTCATCGCATGAGATATAACATAACGCCGCAGACATAACAACTAGGCTAACAGGTCACCACATGTAAATGTTTCAGCTGAAAAGATCATGGAAAGAGGATCCAATGCAGTGATATTTAAGCAGTGCAAAACTTGGCGGAGGCCGACTTTTGTGATTAGCAACGTGATTCGTGATTGTGTGCGGTCACGTTAATGGTGTAATATGGCATGTACGGCATTTGTACGGCGAATCATATTTCAACCGATGACATATATCTATTAACTCTAGATAAAGCCCCAGAAACCACCTGCTGTAACACTCTGAAAGAAGGGATCCAATACACTATTAAGAAAATGTTTTAATTAACAGTATGTACAGGTTCTGACATGAAACATGGGACGGCATGTATTTACAATTCCATTTTTACAAAACGACTATACAAAAAGTTTGGACAGTTTAGAAAAGTGTTAGACTATGCTAGAAGAAGTCACACACATATACACACAAATACAAATTTAATTTTTGTAACACATAAATAAATATAGACAATTACTGACTTATTACCACAAAAAATATTTATACACAACAATTATAATATATTATGTGGGTGTATATAAAAATGTGCACGCGTTTGTGTGTGTGTGTGTGTGTGTGTGTGAGTGAGTGTATGTGATGGCACCGAAACAGTTATTCGATATATCAACGTCACTGATTAGATTGACTTAGAAAAGACTTATAAAAATAAGAAAGAATCTGCTTTTCAGTTTCGGTCTTTTGGCACATTTCCCTTTGTGTCGTTTTGGGTGAACACATGCATGGACAAGCAAGGATGAAACCTTCGGGTAGCTATAGCTACCACAGATTAACAGTCTCCATAGTGATGCCCTTTGTGATTAATCCAACAATATCCAGTAAACTGCTCTGCAGTGATATAATGTATCAAAACCTTCCTTATCGGACTCTCTAAGGCAAAGTGCCACTAGCGTCAATACGGGTTCTGGATAAAGAAAGTCAGAAGTCCAGATATTGCAGAATTAGGAAGCTATCGCAGTGGAAAAATGGAACAGAGTTCTGGGAGAAGTACCCCGGGAGTAGATCATGTGGGACTTCGCAAACTGCGACAAGCTGTTAGATAACTAAAGCGTTAGCTAGCCTGGAAAAAAAAAAAACTGTAACTAAAGGCTAATGTCAATAAAGTTGTGCTGTTTAAAAAATAAAAAAAAGAGAAGAAAAAAATGTAACTAACGGCTAATGTCAATAAAGTTGTGCTGTTTGTTTTTCAACATTTCAGTGATAGTGAGACGTGCCCTACATTTCGGTGTCCACAACTATGTATATTCACACTACTTTAGCACTTTATTAATAGACAATACGTGTTTATTCCCGATAGAGTTCTTTGTTAATCTGTTAGTGGAATTTACTCATAAAAACATAAACATATTCAAAATACGCGACAGATATATTTCATGCCAAAAATAGTACAGAAAGTTTTGTCATGCAAAACCTCTAAAACATTCAATTCAAAGCTATTGACTATTTTACAATTTTCAATTTATCTTCTACATGCAACTTTATTGAGTATTCTGTTAAACTACACTGGCTTTAGTTCCATAGTCAATCAGTATTGTGTCCTTAAGCACCACTACATTACTGGGTCTAATGTAATAAATAGCTGAATACAACAGTGCTTCTTCCTTAAAAAATAACAGTCGTGATGTTACAACAATATCATTTACAATCCCTAGGGCATTTTGTCAGTTTTATTCAACGGACAACTTATCCTCAGAGTAAAATCCTTTTTGAAGACGAACACTTCCATGTTTCTCGATAGCAAAGTCATTTAAGTTTAACACCTGACGAGATGCATTCAGAAATGTAGTGTTTTAAAAATGTGTTTCACAGAGACGGTGCAGCTGTTCCGGGATTACGCAACAAAGACATCTCAGTGGCATGAAAGCGGTGAAGTGAGCTAAAACAAAGCAGATCTGAGAGCAGAATCTAACTGGACCTGGCACCGCAGACACAGTACGCAGCCTTGAGGACGGAAGCCTCCTCGCATGAATCAAAGTATATGCACTGCTTTTTACTTGCTTTTTTTGTTGTTGTTTTTTGTTGTTTTTTTTTTGTGTGTGTATTTTTTTTTGGTTGTTTGATATTTTTCCACTTTGCAGAAGTGGTCATTAGAACTGTTATGGACCCATTGGGTCTGCTGGGCTCGGTCCTCAAATCTTCTCCACTGTTGGTTTCTGGTGGTGTGGATGGTGCTCTCTGAGTCTGGGCCCTAAACACAACATCGCCAAGAAATGTATTCATGTTGATTTGATCATATAAAAAACGTAACCGCCCACAAAAAAAAAAGATTTTATTAATCAGAATAAATAAATACAAATTCTTATTTTGTATACGAATTGAGATAATAATAATAATAATAATAATAATAATAATAATAACACTTACGGTGCTGTTGAGCCAGTGGCACGGTGGGGGTTTGAAAGGTCTTCACAGTGGCGGGACCCTCTCCTCCTATTGTTATCACCTGTACTTCTAGTCTGTAGTGGGTGGCTGGTCGCAGATTGGAAACCACCAGCAGATTGTGGTCCTAACAGGGGCAAGGGAAATACTTCACAATTCACCCTTGGACAAAATTACACGTCTTATTCTCCAGGTAATGTCCCTGCCTTATTCACAGTTAAGTAACTCTGCTTTCCATACTTCTGAACATCCGGATTACATTATGGATCCAAATTTAAGAATACTCATAATATGTTGTTTTGTTTTTTAAAAGCAATAGTTGTGGCAGAAAAGTCTCCAGTAATTATTGGTGCAACATTTACCTGTTATAAACAGGGACTTTGTGTGAATACAACAACTGCTTCTAACATCTTAACATACAAAGGAAAGACATTTAAGTGGCGCACAGCCTGTGGGACCACGTAAACAGCCACAGACTTGTGAAGTTCTGGTGAGCGTGCACGTCTTTCCCCAAAACTCAGGAGCATCAGGTTTGTAGACCAAATAAAACAACCACAGAGGAGGACAGGGTAAAATACTGCATATTACGTGTAAATGATAATGAGATCATTCATATTTAAATGACCGCACCATTAAAATGCACGAGAACAGGTCACGATAGGTCGCTGATAGGTTTCAAAATTAGCAGTGGTTTGTGATGACCATGATGATCTGCAGGGAGTTGGACCGATTCGATATAACTCACTGTGTCATTTTATACTTAATATAATAAGAAGGGAGATAATTGGTTGAAATCATTTACACGGCAAACGGCCTGCTCAGTGACATGTGAAAAACAATTTGGGTAAGATCGGTGAAGTATTACAGATCCAGACGCAAGGCACACGCCACAGCTGTAATTTTAACAAGATGATGGGCATGAATTCCTTGATGCAAGTCAATGCTCTGTGTTACACTGTGTCTCCGTGTGAACCGCCCTCTCTGCCATTTTCCTGCGAAAACAGCCCCAGGGCTGTTCGCGTGGCTAATTTGCATATTAAATCACTCCTTTCCCCTTCATTTGCATGACGAGAGAGGGATAGGGTCATTTTGTTTCTGACTCAAGAAAACACTTTGTTCGCTTCAAGTAAGGTTAAGCTGCTTCTGCTGGTTTTTAAGTTGAAGAAAAGCTGTTTATTTAGGTGTTAAAGGGTGTTTTCCTGAGAGTTTTTATTCTTTGGTTGTATTTGTCTTTATATATTTTTTTTAAATGCACTGAGGTTTAATCATTAATCAAATAGACTTTAAGGAACACCTCGCGCGAAACAAACATCAAAAATCTTCAGCCGACCTGGACC
This sequence comes from Hiodon alosoides, assembly GCA_025775065.1. Lineage (NCBI taxonomy): Eukaryota > Metazoa > Chordata > Actinopteri > Hiodontiformes > Hiodontidae > Hiodon > Hiodon alosoides. The sequence goes on along the minus strand of JAOYSI010072945.1, from coordinate 13,177 downwards.
TGCCCAGGTGACCACCAAAGCAAACAAATTACCCTCGATCAATTCAACCAGGCAAATCGTGTCCCTTTAATCACAGAATTTTTCTGCCTCTTTCTCTTTAATTTGAGTAGGTAGCAGCTATTTTTAGATCAAAAACCGCGACTTGGTTTTGGTTGATGGAGGTTATGTAAACCTAGGGTGGGTTTTTTTTTTCCCCAGATGATGAAAACGCAAGACAATTCTTAGACAAAACATGATCTCGAATGGCTGACGTCTGAGAAAGCAGTTCTACCTTTCTCTCTGTTTTGATCTCAATGTCACTGGCAAGGCCATCTGTATCTGCTTAGAACATCTATATCCCAATGAGATTAGGTAATACAAGAGTTTGTTCCATCATCCTTAAAGGCATACTTAATCAGCTGCAGATTTAATTATAGAAAAGGGGTGCTTGTTTCATTTTTTTTAATTTAAGTTTGCAAATGATTATTACAAATATATGACCTTTCCTTCACGCCACATTCACACAAATCCTGGTAGCTTTGCTGCGAACCACAGGAACAGTAGCGATCCTTGCTGTTGGCACAAAACCATGGCTGAGAAATATGGTGTAGTCGGAGGGGAACTCACTGGTGGCAGGATCTGCGACTGGGAGATGAGGCTGTTGGGCAAACCGTTCTGCCGGCTCTCAGTGGTGACCTCCGCCCACGTGACCTGGAGCCCTGTGATTCGATGCTGCGGGCGGGGGCGGGACACCTGCCAAAAGAAGCTCCCTGTGATGTTCCCCTGGTGGGCGGAGAAGGACGCCGTCAGGTTCTCGGGCTTGGCCGAAACCTTCACAGTCGCCCCGGCTGAGGGAGAAGGAAACAGGGGAACGTGAGCGGTGCGTTGTGAACGCCAAACGTGAGTCTTTCTCACCTGGAAACAGGCGGTATTTCTGGTGGGATCCAGCCTTACCTTCCTGTGGGCAGTGAATGGGCTTGTGGCTCTTGCTGCTTAGCGCCAGGCAGGACGGGGTTAGGAACGTGGCACTCTCAGCTTTGGAGCGGCCCTTGGTCTTCATCGTCTGGACGGTGACTTTGTACTTGCAGGAGAACTGCAGGCCAGCCAGGTTGATGTAGTTCTCCTGAGCCAAGAAACACATTTTTCCCCCAGCACTGATGAGTTTGACTTCCCTCACAGGTCAAGTCCCAAGGAACCCAAAAGATAATCAAATACACTGAGCCACAGAAGATCATGTTTCCTATCCCTGCCAAGACATCACCACCAGACATAAGAGTAATGTTTTTAATAACAGTTATATTCAGGGACCTGCAATACACTGAGTTTTTCCATTGTAAATGTGATACGAAAATCTGATAATAAAATCAGGAAAATTATTTAGTGTCAGAAGTCTCTATATTATAGCCTGTAACAAAATATTCTATGTAACCCAAATCTCATACATAAACATGAACTCATTTAAATATCTCATATGTTATATATGCATTTGAGTGCTTAATCAGAGTCTGGCAAATGCGTGTGGTTTAAAAATGTAAAGGTTACCGGTGATTAACCTAATGATTTTTCTCAGAGCGGACGTCACTACGAATGGAGCATTTCAAAATTCTTTAATAATCAGTGCATTTTGGGGGGGGAGGATCTAACACTCACTTGCAGTTTAAGCAGTCTTGATTATTAAAAAAAAGTGAGGCACCTCTTTCACACAAGAGAGAAGGGGACAAGAATCGCTCAGGAATGCTCCCTGGCATTCTATAGAAAAAGGATGTGCATTTCCTAGCAACCGTCAACAGAGCACCTAAAGAATGCACCCCCATACCACAGCCATCTTCTATGAGTCTCACACCAAGCGGCATCCTAAATAGGCTCCAGTCTCCCCTCTGTACGGCCCATTCCCAGGAACGCAGCTTTAGTGAGCCTGTCGTCCCAGTGACCACACGCTTGCCCCCATCAACCACGCCACAATTTTTTAAAAAAAGCGGCGGACCTGTTAATCATGTTTTTAAAAAAAAAACCACGCTATGTCCTTGCCTTCAAAGGAGAAAGTCTCCCTTTTTTTAGCAAACGACTGAGGGAATGGGGACGGAATTCTGACAAAGGGACAGAATTTGGTTTGCTAATGAACTCAGATTAAAACGTTTGAGGTGATCACAGAGAGGTGGGAAAAGTTTGGCGAGGCTACCTGTGTGACAGATTTCTCTGGTCCTCTGGTCTCGTTGTGGCTGCAGAACTCAGGCGCCCACTGAACGTGGTACCGGCTCACTGACGGGTCTAGCGTCAGAAAGAAAGAAAGAAAGAAAGAGTTGTGTGTGAGTCTCTGGTTGGCTTCAGTTATGCATCCAATGCACAACAGAGTTAACAGCAGGCTCAACAAGTTTCCTCATTAAAGGTTAACACACATGGAATACCCTACTCGCACATGAAACCATGACTCGCACATGAATCCATGACTCGCACATGAATCCATGACTCGCACATGAAACCATGACTCGCACATGAATCCATGACTCGCACATGAAACCATGACTCGCACATGAATCCATGACTCGCACATGAATCCAAGACTCGCCACTGCAAAGATTATTTCAACCTCTGTGGACATGAGGATTTTAATCTAAATTCACCGTTTCGAGAGATACGCGATGCTACTATGTTGATTCCTATCATTTTCTCACTAAAAAACGATGTCTGGTACCAGGTGTCTGCCAATGCGTGTTTTTACTCCATCAGAAAAAGGACGCGATATTAAACGGGAGGGATCTACTTCTCTTACTAAACACAAAAGTCTTTCACGCTTGCAGCGATTGGTCTACAGAAGGGCTCCGTAACAGCAATCAATCAAATCTTTAGGCTGGCAATACCCGTGTAACTGGCTAGACCCATTATTCGGCCCGGCTGCGTCATTCCAATGTAATTTTATGCCCCTCGCATTAATAATCGAGTTACGATGCCTTGGCCCTTGGCAGGGGCCCCAGCTGTGGTCGAGAGATTAAAGAGGCTCTTTGAAGGCTTAGACACGGATCTGGCATTCAGAAGCTCTGAGCCATTTGGAAGCAGAAAAGAGGAACTGTGGGCTCGAGGGAAGAGAGAAAAAAATCTGAAAAATAAACAAGATGTCATGAGGTGAGCTGATGGAGCAGGGCGCAGAAATGTGGCACTTTGAGGAAAGAGTCGTGCAATCAGGTGAAGAAGCAAGACCGAGAAGACCAAGAAGCAAGAGTCCTAAAGCGACTCACAGGAGGAGGAAAAACGACATCCAATTCGATCCGTATCTAGCTCTTTTTCACAGGATGGGGAAAGGAAAAATGCCCTGGAACCCAGAACTGTCCCTGGCCGTATACTAATCGCCTTATCTGGTTTTCCTTTCTGGGGGTGTGTGCGACCAAAATAAGGCCCCCGTACTGAAATGCTACACCAATACAACGGCTGAGTGTAGCAATCAGCATGAAATAGACCTGTTGCACATTCAGAAAAGAGGACGCGGACAAGAAACTCAATCCGGCAAGTTCAGGGGTTAGCTATCCTTGAAAAAAAATGCCTGGTCATTGTGATACAGGTGGTCAAAGCCACCCATTAACCGTATAAAAAGGCCTTCGGCAAACAGCCGGTTGTTTTTGTCATCTGTCGGAGAAAGGACACAGCAGGTTAGGGTTGCAAATAGGTGGAAAAGTTTAGCTCTGGGCTTTTGGGAGTTGTCAGAACTTTGGGCAATTTCTTGTGTCATTAAACTAGTTTACATTCAAAATGTCTGCATATAATGATATGTAATATTACAACGAAATGCAATTTATTTTTAAGAAATAAAGCAAGTTAAAAACTACATCCATGTGTCAAACAGAACCAAAAGGTTTTTGTTTTTTTTTCTGGGAGGTGAATGTAGGGGAGAACAATGTTTTGTTCGACTTTTATTTTGTTTAACAAAGAATGTTCAATAAAATTAAAATTCACATCTAAATGTGTATTAGACGTTTTCTCTTTAGGACACGAAAAATTACAGGCTATGTGCAAATAAGCCCCAAATTCCCATTTAATTCCAGCTAATTCTCATAAATTCCTGTTAACTCCCATAATTTCCCATAAATTCCAGCGGAAATTTTGCATCCCTAGACGCGGCCCATGACTTCATAACACTCCAGATCGAAAGCAAGCCAGACCGCGTCTGAACCACTCAACTACGAGAAACCACACCAGCACGGTTAACTGCTCTGGACGGGGAAGAATTTGTCTCTCTATGACTCGGCAAAAGTCTCCTTGATCATGAAAACACGGCCTCTCAAAGACAGGGAGTTTCTTCAACAGCTTATGTGAAGTTTGGCTCAGGTGTTGACGCATATTAGCAACAGAACGCAGACCACTCAATGAGACTTGACAGGCTACCCTCGCTGAACGCGTTTCAAGGTTTTAAAATTTCCTCTCTGGCATTAATTGAAATCCGGGGTGTCGACGCAATGGCACTCAGAATTTCTAACAATTTAACCCCTTTCCTTCCTTTCCAAATCTTCTGAAGTATGATGTCAGGTCTTGTTAAAATATCTTGTTTCATCAACTGAACAAGGGATTTTTTCACCATAGAAAACTTCTGTTCTAATTTCTTTAAAAATAGGCTGCTGAGTCGGCAGAATCTATCTGAGGTACATGTCGTTATTCAGTATATAGCTCTAAAACAGTATTTTTAAATAGTTTTATGACTATTTATGACTATATGTTTCTGTTCAAGCAACCAAGGATTGTACAGAAAAAAACAAGTACGTACTTCACTGAGCTTTTCATTTTATGTAATAAATAATCAGTTTGTTGAGACTTTAAAATCATGTCCGACATACCTCCCCTCTTCTTCCAGTACACCCTGACCTGCAGTTGGCCATCCTGGTAAAAGGGGGCGCCCACTTCCAGGGGGCCCGTTGGCCGCTTTGCGGTGTTAGTGTTTGTAGTCAGCGCCTCCTCTTTCTTCACTTTCAACACTGGGTCTCCTATGGTGATGAATAAATTGACAGATCATGTTTAAATGAAGACAGATTTACACTGACCGTTAAACTTTTGCAGGGACGGTAAAAGTTTGAACAAGATAACTTCAGTTTGACTATTATTCAGTTACAAAAAATTCAGTTACAAAAAAACAACAAAATAGATCAAAGTTAATTATCTCAAAGCAATTAAGAAAATAAACAGTTGAATGCGTTAACGGGTAGACGAAGAAATTATGACTTTAATTCAAGTTATGACTAACTCTGTCCTTCTGCTGCAATCGACCGTTACACTAGCACCATTTAAATATCTCCCAAACCCCTGAGACCGCAAAATCAATGAACGCGTTTCCATTTCCTCCCAAGTATTTATGGAAAAATCTGAACATTCACACACACAAGAGCGTATCATGTTTCAGCATCTCTTATACCTCGGAGCTTAGAGCTAACGGCCAATCGCTTCAGGATTAGGTAAAAACGTTCACATATGTCGGACGTCGGACGGCGACAGATGTTACATGAGGACTGAACACTGTGACACCCCGGTGTTAGGTGGCATTTTGCCGCGACGTACTTGTGTGGTTGAGCTGGGGGATGCTGAAGTGGAAGGTCACCTTGGCACTCTTTAGGCGCACCTGCCCCCAGTACGTCACCGCCTGCAGCTCCAGCGCGTAGGTACAGTTGGCCTGGAGGCCGTCCAGATCCACAAAGTTCTGCGCCTGAAACGGCAATAACCGGCACACCGATTACCCATCCATTTTTACCGCAGTCAAGGCCCGGACCTGTCAAAGTCACCCCAACCTCGGCACCTCAAGGTTTCTCACCAGAAGGTTAAATAACCCCGCTATTCAAAGCACATGTGGCCAGCCTCAGAGAAAAGTCTACACAGGCCTGGGGCTGCCCGCCGCAGCGAGGGAGACCTTTCCTTATTGTGTGTTCAAGGTCCAACATTCCTTTACCAGCAGGTATTTCGGTGCGACACCGTTATCGACCGCTGGTGTTTGGCATTCCAACATCAGCAGGCCAGTGAGGTGCAAAAGTGGAAACAAGTGGTACACGTGTCAATAGATATCTTGTATCTCCCACCTTTCAAGTGCATCGCCACATCTGCGATGCTATTACAAACGCAACCTCGACAAAATGAGTAGAAAGCCCACAAAAATTCTCAACGTCTGGTCATCGATTGTTTCTAGGTCACTACCGATCCTTGCACAAGGAAAAGTATGGTCCCAGGACAGAGGCCTGAAAACACTGAAATGTGGCTCTGTAGTGTAGCAGTATTTTAAATTCCCTTTTATGCGAAGATGTGAAAAAAGTTTCAAGGGTTTGGGTGTCCGCAGTGTGCTTCTCCAGGGCAGAGGGATTGAAGTTTACCCCGGCGATGGTCTTCCGTCTCCTCTTCTTCGTCTGCATGGTGGACCTTCCCCCGGCAGTCCAGCTCCAGAAGACCTTGAAGTGGTGCACGGGGATGTCCGGTTCCTCCGACAGGTTCCAGCTGATGCGAGCCGTCCCGGCTCCACCGGCGCCCAGCGTCACGTTGGCCACCTTCAGGCTGGACGGGGAAGGGGGATCCGCAGGATCTGTGGACACAGAATTCCTGTCAGAAAAGCAATGCACAGACACCTCGTATCCATCACTAATGCTGTAAATGTGTCACGTGAACCTTGTACTGGGAGTGAGTCAGAATATTCGGCTGCTGGAATATTCTACATTAGGCAGACATTCGAATGCTTCCACAAAAGTTTGAACATTTGAAAAACTGTTTATACGATCTTTTTCCTTGGAAATAAATATGTTATTGTTAATTCTATTGTTAGAAAATACACCATCTTAACCTGGAGAAACAATCACGCAAACAAGTATATTTAGTAAAAAAACTTGAGCAGAAGTTAAATCTTCTTGTTTGCGGTCTTTTATTGCCCTTTTGCAAGCAATTATTTGCCATGAACCTTTGTGTGTATTTCTATATGGCATGTATGCTGCTAGTTATAGGCTTGTTAAAAGTAATCATTATGTATCCATTTTAAATAAATACTAGATGCGCACAAAAAAAATGTTTTATTATTAGAAATCCCCACCCCTGCTTAGTACGAGAAGGTGTTGTTTGTTTAGGATGAAAACTTGGTGGGAATTCAGAGCTTCCCGTGGGGAAATAATGTAGGGGCGGTGGGTGGGATGGTGGTAAGTGGAGCCCAGACAAACAAAGGAGAAACGACACCTCAAAAATGTGCCCCCAGCACACGTTTCTGAAACCTTCCCCCGGGGGGGGGGGGAATGACAAAGAAGCACATGTTTATTTATAGAGTGTAAAATCTTCACTTCTTGTAAACCACCAAAGTATTACTTAAGACTGGTGAGAACGTGCAGAGCTTCTCGTTTTTGAAGTGAGGATAGGGGAACCAAACAAAGCAAGTTTGTCCGGCCTGAAATATCACAGAGCTGGGCGGTTGAGGGTCATTGGCAGTGGAAGGCCGTTTCTCTGATCTTCACAACCGGAAAGCTAAAGTGTCTGGTTTTCGGAGGCGAGGTTCCCTCTCTTCTTCAAACAGAGCTGACTCATCTTTTTCTTCTGCACGTCTTCTTAACGCCGCGTCGATGATGGCCGATCGTCACAAAAAACGCTGGCAGATGGGGGCTGATCTCGCGGCCGCCGCTCGCGGCCGCACGTGTCTAACCGCCAGTGCGCGCCCCGGCTCTGTGAAGGCACGCCAGAACGCAGAGACGGGAGACTGGGTTCTTTAATGTGGAAACGACTGACACCGGGAAGGACTCTCTCTCGCTTTACGGCTGTGTCATCCCACAATCTGAGAAGCGTTTGAGGCGGTTGCGAGCGCAACTGGATCCATCGTTTAAGAGGGGTGACTAATGTTATCTGCAGAGCAGAAATATGCATACATGGCCCCAGCTTGCCCCAAAACAAGAAGGGGAGGCGCGGAATTGAAATCAGATGGCGCGTCGTCACCCAGTAAATAAGCAATGGGTGGCGGGATCTCCCACTCGTTTTCAGCTCTTCCTTCACAACCACAGGGACACTTAACCCATCCACATGGTTTAGACATCTTCATGGATCAGAAGCGTTTTCACAGCTCCGGAAGAATGAGGAAGATCGGGTTCCATCAGAGTTTCCAGACGCAGTTTTCATATGCAAAATAACAAGTTCCCTTTTCATAACTAAGCCAAGTGACCCCGGTTCTGACAAGAGAGCGGTCACGCCGTGTAAGAACTCTCATCAATCCCTTTAACATGGCTATAGCGAATGGAAATGAAATGAAAAGGTATCTACAGTATCCTATGTTCTGTAATATGGATTACTAACAACAAGCGCTATTGAGAATAGGCCAGACTTCACTGGAGTAGGCCAGGTTTCAAAACCCCGGAACATTAGCTCTGAAATTCAGTCAAAACACGCAGTTTCACTGGAGCGTTAGAGGCAGCGCTAAAGGAGCAGGACAGCGGGAACCTCAACTCCGAGAAACGTTACCGTAACCCACATGCCACTCGCGAAAACCGACCTCGGCATTGACAGATAAGATTAAATCTAGGCATGATATGACATTTAACACCAGGTAATCTCCAGGAAATTCTGGGACCGTGGGGTCGGTGTTTTATCAAACGCCTCCTTTAGCTGTAATGAAGAGCAATTTAGTGTCACCCGATATCCACCACTGCAGAAAACCGCCAGGCATCAACCCCACCAGAAGCTCCAGATCTATGACTGGATCTATGACGATCTGAGGCAGCCCCCCTTACCTCACTCATCTTGGCACCCAAACAGCGCTTGTATGCGTTTGAAACCTGTAACATTCCGCCCTCATTAAAACCTATTACATGTTGTAATGAGCGTGGAAGACGGAAAGCCCCTCCTTTGTCAAGTGTTGTAAACGTCCGAATGTCAGGGAAAAAATGAAAATCTTGATGTCATAAGGTGTAGCATTTATAGACGTTGAAGCCAAGAATCTCACCACAAAAGGTCACGTGAAAACACTCTACTGAGGATAATATGTTGATAGTGTTAAGCCAGCAAAGCTAGGGGTACAGTTTCCAACAAAGAGTCACCCTCTGTTGGTGATAAAAATCCTAGTTTTTTTTTTTCTCCACCTTTGCGGTTTTCTTTTGCTACAGGTTTTTCTTTTTGGGAGGACAGTGGACGCGTTGTGTTACGACACAAGCGCGCCTTTGTCGACCGCGCGCGCACCGATCAGGGAAGCTTTGACGTCACCACGCGGGACCTTCTCTCAAAGGTTCCGCCTGTTAAAGGGGCCTGAACTGTAGCAAATGGGAGAGGGTAGAGTGTCACACCGTGGAGGATGAAAGAGGGCCCACACAGAAAGAACGAACCTTTAGAGGAGTGGAAGTGCCGGCTTGGGGCCGTGAAGCCCCGGGTCCCGTGGACGTTAACGGCGGCCACCCGGAACTGGTACCACCTGCTGGCTCTGATGTCACTCAGTTTGACTCTCTCGTCTGTGGTCTGGAGGAGGGGGGAGGGACATATAGGAAGGGGTCAGGGGGTCATGCACAGGGGCTGTGGGTCTCGTCCAGTGTGCCCGCGAATCAATCACCCCCTCCGTTTTTTTGAGGGGGAAAAAAGTTTAGCTTTAGTGTTCCGACCACGTAACTACGTGGCAGGGTGCGACATTCTCCCCTTTGTTTCAAATCTCTATAATCTCTCCACTAATTAAACACATCGCCATGCAAGTAAAATATTTGTAGACATTGTACCAGTTCATTATATTCCACACGCACTGCTAACAACAACATGTTGCGTGATTAATGCAATTTCCACTGATACATTAGTAACACATGACACAAGCACGAGAGCTTTGCTAACGGGGCCAGAGCATAAGAAACAGATCCGTTTCCAGCGCTGAGTGAGAAATCCAAATCTGTAACTGAAGCAACACACTTACATAATAAACAGATAAGGAGACATCCTCTGGAGAAGGGCATCTTCACCCGCTCAGTAGGCGTGTCACGCACGGGGGCCAGCCTACCTGGGCCACAGCCAGCCAATCGGTGGCGTCGTCCTCGCTGGGGTGGATGCCGTAGTTCCACCTCCGCTGCAGCACGTACAGGACGGGCTCCACCGAAACGTTGAACTTGGACGACCAGCGGATCTCCAAGTGGCCAGACGGGAGCTCCGAAAAGCCCAGCTCTTTCCGGGGCTTCAGGGGAACGCCTGGAGACGGGGGGGGGGGGGGTGGAGAGCCAGGTCGCTGCAGCATTAACCACGCCACAGTGATAGCATCACCTGCTAGCAGCACATTAGCTACGCTACGCTAATACGTATTGCCATTACGCCGCCCCAGATATTCTACCGCACCAATGAGATCACACAGCAAAATCACGCCAGGTCACATCGCAAATCTTGCTCCCTATGTGTATATATATATATTCACATAAATGTATGCCGAATTAGCCTTGGGGAAAACCTTGCAAACATTATGTATTAACATAATACAGACCTGATATGTAATAGTAATCGAGTTTACACAAAGTGCGTCCATAAAAACATGTATGCACGCACATACACACACACACACACACACACACAAGCAAAAATCAGGTACAGAGGTACAGAGACCACTTTCATTGTTTCGGTAAAAAACGCTTTTATATGTGCATGTTGGTTCGGCACGATGTTGTGGACAAAGGGGATAATAACTAGATCCTTGAAATAAATACCTCCTCTGTATAATGTATTATCGCTGGAATAAAGCGAAACTTCGATGGAGAAAAAGGATTGCAGGAGAGTCTTGAATACACCCCCCCCCCCTTTCCGTAAATCACCTCAGTTTGGAAGGAGGGCAGGAGAAATGTTTCCTCCAGGGACAAGGGAGTGCTGTTCTGCATTCACTTAAATCGCACAGCTCTAGTGATTTATCCCCTTTGAGTAGGCTCCATTTGAACGAAGCATGGGACTCTGATTGCAAACACATGACAATACGATACACTAGCGGGAGGATCAGAAACCATGCAGGTCGATAATACTCCATCATCATTCCACTGGTGCGGGTAGTGCGCTGGTAAGGTAGACCGACTTGTTTGGACCCAAACCAGTTTCACAGATACATACAGAGATATCCATCCCTTGGGCTCCCCTGGTCAGTAATAAAGGCACGTCTGGCACATTGCAGTTCTGCTACACGCGAAACTCTGATCGCACACACTAATGTCCTATCACAATCAGTCGGGCTTCCTCTCAATCACGGGTATAGCCTTATCACCCACATCATCTGAGACGTCCAATCACAATTCAGCTTACCTCTTCTCAATCAGAGCCTTAGCGTAATCACACACGGTATCAAACATCCAATCACAATCTGCGTCACCTCGTCTCTTAATCACAAGCTTAGCCTAATCAGACACAGTCTCAAGCATCCAATCCCAATCCGTCCTCCTCCACATTCTTAAACACAGCCTTAGCATAATGACAGTTTCACGGATACATACACAATCCGCTATACCACATCTCTTAATCACAGCCGTAGCCTAACCACACACATGGTCTCGAACATCCAATCACGATCTGCTTTACCTCATCTCTTAATCACAACCCAAGAATCACACTTAGATCTTTCATCTTACTGTGACCACACTCTTAACCTCTCTCTCTCTCTCTCTCTCACACACACACACACACACACACACACACACACACACACAAACCGCAGCCCGTGCCTTGCAGTAATTATGTCAGTAGTGGCTCTTAGCGGTGCAGCTTTCATTCTCCAACAACAACACTTGGGCTGAACTGTTAAATTATCAAGCGGTCCCTTTTCTGCTTGGCTTGCCAATAATCAGGTGGGCAGCTTCCGCACCAATTCATGTGTGGAGCAAGCTTCCTGCCAGCAATTACTAAAAGTGTTCTGACGGTATCAACCCCAGCTCTCCTGTTTTAAAGGACTCCCTCCCAACGTAGGCAGATGGCAGAGGTGTCGACGGACAGGAGCACGCGCAAACTAGCGGCTCGTCCTGCTCCTCGATCCCGCTGACAGAAGCCAGCCGCCGGTCTCGGCGTCCCAAGGGATCGTATTACCGGGACGAGTGTGAGTGAGAAGACCCACAGATGTCGAAAGTCATCCTTAGATGATAAGTTGGCGGAGAGCAGAGCCGCGTCAAGCTGCGCGAAGCCGCCGCAGGGTTTCCTGCGCACAGTGGAGGGGGGAATAACTACACTGCTCTCCGGGATGCCCGACTGAACTGTAGGCCGATTGTTTCAAACAGCACTCAATCAAATATAGATGTCTGATACGCCATTTCCCCTCAGCATATCATGACTATTCATCCATTTAAAAAGCAAGGTAAAACCCTTCATGTTGGCTCCTGTTCTTCAAGTTTTTCAACAGAAAAATGGAATGAAAGCGTGACACGTGTAAATGTTCATACGTGTGCCGTACTGGGTCTCTGAGAGGTTACTCTGGGGTGGGGTGAAAGGGAGCGTGGTTTCCAGATTAGTCTGGGACGTGTCAGCAGCTGTAGTGCACGGCCGTCTTTTACGTATGAGTGACCTGCCCGCTGGGACGGCTGTCCTCCAGACAGTAGTTGTTATTTTCTTATGAAAAACATCACATTAGACACACTGTGATTCCCATGCTTCACAACCCTGAGGGTCCCTCAATCCTGGCTCAGACGCCCAGACCCTCCGAGCGCTGAGGCCCCACACTCATCCCAGTTCTGCATGGTTCTGGCGCTGGAAGCACTGGACACTCCAGACACTGCCCGTTACCCATGTATCTGATTTTAAACTTCTACTCACTGCCAGTGTGGGAGTTAAAATGTGGCAGGTGACGCCAAGGATTTAGTGTGCTGCTGTAGATGGAAAAATATTTATCAGCTGTAAAACCAATGAAAACGTGTATAAAATTATTTTAAAATAGACTATTTTTGTAAATGTCATTCCAGTTGAAAATCCTTCTTTGTTTCGCTGAACGACTTTTTCAACAGAAGAGGGATACACAGTGCCCTTTGGCAACTCTAACTCCTGATTTCTTATCAAAACCGTTATTCAAGTTCATCTCTAATTGTTAGTCTTTAAACAAATATTTCCTTCCCAAGAAACTCCTCTGTTGCACCAGGAACGTTTCATAAAACCCTACCATTCGAATGATGTAAGTCTTCAATGAGGATACACACACACACACACACACACACACACACACATGCAGACACACACACACACACACACACACACACACACACACACACACACACACACACACACACACACACACACACAC
>JAOYSI010072944.1:0-20699 GCA_025775065.1 Hiodon alosoides | reverse complement strand
TATATGTGTGTGTGTGTTTAGCAAACTTGTACATTCACAGGTGCCATTTTCTTTGTTGTGATTTACTTGAGAACAATTCTTGGTCATAGAGTGAACTATCGTCCCATAAAAAGAAAGTTTAGACAAGACATCAAAGGAAGCCCATCTTTAAGAAACCGGCAGCGTTACTAAATCAATCTGAAATTTAAACAAGTCTGCCTGCCTCCTCCTCCGCCCCCCTGGGACCCCGTCTAATGCGAGACCGCTAGTGGTCTGCCATGCCTCTCCCATTGCGCCAGTGTGCTGCACTGTAACAAGTTATACCCCCCTCTATTTCCCTGTCAGAGTCGGGATTGGACTACAATCTTGGAGGAAACAAACTGCGTTTCCGATTTGTTTTGAAAGTGCATGAGAGTGCACTGGGGAAAGACTAAGGAAAGCATTAGAACGATGAATTTGTTTCCACTTGAACGGATTGTAATGGGCAAAAGAATTCACATAATTCATTTTTGGGTTGGAGGGAAAGGGGAAAGAGAGAATGAAGCTTAAAAAAATTAGGTGAATATAAGAGAAATGGGGTCATTTTAAGTACCAGTTAGACCTATCTTTCTTTGGCAATGAGCGCAGATCAGTCCAAATTTCATCTCTTTAGAGAATTATTCTGTATGAAATTCACCTAAGGGTATTGCTGTTCTGTATATCTTACAAATTTGTAAAAGAAACCCAATAATCAGTACAAGAACAATAAACGTCAGAATTGTTCTGGAAAGAAAAGAAAATCAAATAGTTGGTCCCACTGGTTCCTTCAGGAATGTCATGTGTGGGGGTTAAATCCCAGGCACGGAAAGTGGGAGGGTTAAATCCCATCAACCACCTGTGAGACCTGCTTATCCAGTTATATAATTGCAAGTCCATTGTCTTGTCCATTGAGAGGTTCCAGCTGAACGGTGATTTTGAATGAATGTTATCATTAAACAAAGTGCGCTGGCAGGGAGGACGTGACGCCTTGTACAAACACTGTGATACGTGAGTGAGTTCCACTCAGGTGTGGGTCATTTAACTTGGACAGACTGAGGAAAGCATACTTGCGCAGTGTGTCCCGTCACAATTAAACAGAGTATCCCTTGTAAAAATGAGTAATGTGACACATTTGTGGAGATTCCATATGGCACAAGTGATCCGGAAACACTATGCGTAGGGGGGCCCCAGAGTCTCCAGCCCCTCTTAAAGACATTTTTATTCACAAGGGCCTCCCTCCTTGCTATTAATTGAATTTAATAAGCTGTACTAAAAATGCTAAACAGCTTCATTCATATCCGGCGTTTCAACTTACTTTGGCCATGAGAAACAGTACAGCTCTGAAAGCAATTTGTTTTACTGAAGCGTTACTCTGACTCACTCCTTCACGCTGACACCTTTATGCCAAAACCGGTTTCAGTAAACCTTAGGCTCAAAAACAGATCTCTCTTTGGGAAGTAGCAGAGACATGCTAAAAGCACACATGCAAGTTTTAACCTGGAAAGCAATAGTTAGACAGACAAGAAGCCAAATTGCAGATTCCTGGTAGTTGCACAGAATGATTTGTTTTTTTATTTTAAAATACGGAATTGTCCGTTGTTTTTTTCCCCTCCGTTTCAAACATCAATTGTGCAAATGCATCCCAGCTTGTCACAACGAACCATGACACACACACATATACACACACACACACACAAACATACACACACACACACACACACACACACACACACACACACACAACACACACACACACACACACACACACACACGGGTACACATATGTAAGTTTAGGGTTGAGGTGTGCAGTAGGCGTGTTACAGCTCTCTCTGATTTGCAGGGGAAACCTACACCATGGCTGAATTCAAGATCCTTGGATTTCCAGGTTGACTTTTCTGCTATCTCAGGATATCTATTTCAAGCAAGCAAATCCCTAATGGATCCCTTACAGTGGCTGTGTGCAGCCAGGTCAACGTGTTCAATAACAGGCGGATGTGAGTATTCTTTACAGGACGATATGAAAGTTTCCTCGGAGGATTGCGGGATTTCTTTTTAAAATTGAACTTTCACCCCAGGGTGCTGTTGGGAGTGCGGGAGAAAAATCTGAAGCTTCCATTCTGTCCAGAACAGAGCTCTTTGGTCTCACTACTCAATGTGCTTTGCTCAGCGCTTCTCAAGTATTAAGAGCGTTGTCCAATAAGAGAGATTACCCAAAAAAAAACAAAGACAGAACCGGTCTATTTTGTCTGTTCTGACTTCTTCCCCAGAGCAATTTTCACCTCAAAATTTGAGAAAATGTTGGCCTGTTGGACTCTCCCACATCAGACTGACAAAGACCGCATTTACCACATCGGTGAATGAGAAAAAACTGCACAAAGTGAGAGTGACTTTGCCATTACCCAACATTTAACTTCTGAGTGAAATACCAGGAGAAACTGGATAAGGCTTTACACATGCCATCAAATAAGATAGGAATACCGAGAGAGAGAGAGAGAAACTGAAAAATTATTTCTTTAACCTTGCAAAAGGCGTATCCTTGGTTACACAGCTACTTCACATCTATATTCTGATCACACACAATGTCTCAAACAAACGGTTCATTTAAAATGATGCCGTTCCGGAGAAATTCATTAATAATTATGCTTTGCACGTAGACGGGATGTAGAGAGGAAAAAGATGGCATTAAAAAAAATGAATAAAGAGGACAATTAGTCACTGGTATTTGACCCATGAAGTCCGTCCCGACCATGTGCTGAGGACAGGGAAAGTGCTGGTGTAAGAACCACCAGGGAGGGAATTCACAGCATCACTCGACACAAGTCTTCTGAGACCGCTCCTCTGTGTTACGGCCACACGCGTGTCCCTGTCCGTTAGGCTGGAGGGAGAATTACACTGCAGATTTGCGTCTAGCTCCTTCCATTTTGTAAAACAGCTCTCTCTTTGACATAGGAAACCTTTCATATCGCAGCCTCTGGTTTCAGTCAGATATTCTGCCTTAAGGCCTGGGTTTTTGAAATAGCTCCACAATGATTTTGATCATCTGCCTCTCAGATGTTATGAAGGAAAGATCTGTGGCCTTTTATTTGCTTTCCCACAGAAATGTTTAATCCCCTGAAACTAAATGTAGGTTCACATGACTCGTCACTGTACGGCTTCTAGATTCGTACAATTCTGTCGCACAGTTCCTGATTTAAAACTTGAGCGTGACACTGAAATTGGAAGAAAACAGTAATGGTCCATATAAAATAAATGTAAACTCCCGTAAGAAGAGGAGAAAAAAAAGTCTGGTAACTAGTGGTAACCATAGGGCATGTTGTCATTGTTATCATATGTACTTAGCAGCTGTTCAGTTTAGTTTTATTACAAAGAACACTGAGGTCCACCACAGTATGTGTTGGTATGTGACACCCATAACATACATACATTACATTTAAATTGCATCGAATTGATTAAGCAACCAATGATGTATTAATAAGAAAAACTTGTCAGTCCCTCACACGTTTTGGTATTGCTCTAAGGCCAAATCAAGGTGGAAGATTTTATCAGGTGGTCAGTTTTAATTAACTCCTGAAAGCTCTCACAAATACCACTGGGTGCTACCCTGAAAACTGTTTTCCTACAAGCCACGCTTTTTCCCCCATAGAATGAAGAATGCAAAGTGAAACTCCAAAAACACATCCTGAGCAACGTTTCAGCTTCCCCTCCATCAGGCTGGTTTGGCAAAAACGTTGGCGGGGATCTCTATAAAACATAAACCCCTGAATTATAATATTACACACACTGGTGCAAATATCAGATGTTGAGAGCAAACAAAACTACCCTCCACTGCTTAAACTGCAAACTGTTACCTCCGTTTCAGGAGCCTTTGTGTGTGTGTTGCCTTGGTATAATGAACAGAGAAGAATGTTAGTAGATTTGTCGGACTGGGTAAAAACCACATCATCTTATTTAGTCTCCCACCATAACAAGTCACTTTGGCTCAGAAGGCCCCCCCCCAGCACTAGACGTCATGGTGGATGAGGGCAGAGCAGACATGAGAGTGTGAGGGATGACAGTTTGGCGTGACTCCTAATTCGCTACATACATTCAACGACAGAAGCGTCTTTACCCAATCATTTAAAGAGAAATTGGAAATTTTTTAGCGCAGTGTGGGAGAGAGAAAGATTCTGGTAAGAGCGTAAAAACTGCAGCCCTGTTAAGGAAACAAAAATGGGAATTTGGGCACTTGAATTAGAGGAGAAATGCAGTAGTTGGGGTGAGTTAGTGTTGAGGGAGGAGGGATTAAGGGGTCTTGACGTTACCTTTTCGGCCTGAGTGAGATCCTCTTTGTTTCTGAGGTCGTCCCTGTGTTTGGAATCTGGGTCAATTCCCTCCTGTTCTACATACTGCACATTCATATTCAATAGCCAGGCAGCGGTGCGGTCCAGGGCATTGGGGTTCACTGGGGAGGGGGCCTAGTGGAACCAACAAAACAAACACATGAGCCTGCTGGTGTAGAAAACAAAACCAAACAGAAAGAAAAAAAAAAGCACGAGATCTGAAGAAGAAAGAATGAAGACGCTGACATGACAAGAGCAGGCTGTGATGGAAATCAACTGTAATGCAGTTCACACTGTAACGCAGTGCCTACTGTAACTCAGTGCCCACTGTAATGCAGTGCCTACTGTAACGCAGTACCTACTGTAATGCAATTCCCACTGTAACGCAGTTCCCACTGTAATGCAGTTCCCACTGTAACGCAGTTTCCACTGTAATGCAGTGCCAACTGTAACACAGTCTAGGTGGCACAAAATGAGGGCCAGGACCCTCATCTTAGGGTCACATGGGATATAGGCGAGCGTGCACAATAACGCCCAGCAATCGGTCAGAGGTCAGGCACTTGCACTCAAAGCAGCCTGGCTTTCAGTGGTCGCGCCATTCACGTGAAAGCACCCAAACTAACATGCACCAGATGTAAAAAGCCTTTTTTCAAAAAGCGTGGATATAATCAGTTGGAATGGCACCAAAACTTTGCAATAAAGACTGACAGCAAAAACAGCAAATTAATTTCAAAAAGAAAGTAAAGCCTGGGAAAACAGGGAGAGATTTTTCTGCAACGAATGAAGGAATTCCCTGGCTAATGTCAATGGATCAATGAATGACTAACAAATGTGAGTTTATACAAGTACAGGCAGTGTGAATTACTGCAAGACAGGCATGTTAAAATGCTGTGCAGTTTCTATTACTCAGTCAGGAATATATAATGGGAAAAAATGCTATTTTGTCTTTTTATATTTGTGCAGATATTTTAACTGTAGGGCACCGGGAGATTGTAGAGCCATTTAATAAATTCATTCATTATGCTTTTCTATTAAAGTCCCAGTTCACTTGAGAATACAAGTAATACAGTATGTTTCAAGATTAAACTCTCTTTATTTAATAATAGCAAGCTGGTTGTTATAAAATTATTGTTTGAGATGTTGCAACCTATGGCTAACCCCAGGCTTACTTAGTACCTGAAATCCTCCTGCTTCTATTGAAATGTTCTGGCAACTCAGGCCACAAATGGGTCCTGCGAATCAAACTTGATGAATTCGTGTCTGTGATCCCCATAATGGAAGGTTCGCTCACCTGGGTTAATGATTGATCAGTTTGCAAATCCTGTGATTGCTATTAATTATCCCAACCAGCAGAAAAAGCTGCATAACCACTACTGGCACTTGGGTGAATAAAACAAACCATGAAAAAGCAAACGTTCTGTCACAGTACATACATGCTCTCAATGCCCACTCTCGTCTGACTGCAGAAACAATTCCTCCTGTCACACTCACACAGACCCTGCATTTCCCAACATAGTCTTGTGATCACTGGGGAACATGGAAGGGTCAGCCAGACTTCAGTGCTTAATGACCACATGGTCTCTGAATAATATTGTGACTCTGGTTATGGTAGAATGAGAGGTCCCTAACTAAGAGCTGACAACACCACCTGCTTTGAAACCTCTATATTAATCAGCCTGGCTGCTCTGAGGGACATGGGAGATGGCCAATCATTCCGATCACTGTGGATACAAGTGATGGTTTTTTACATGATCTAATTAAGTTTTAATGAATTGCAATATATACGCCCACGTGTTTGAGCAGGCAGAATTCTATGTTTTTTTATAAATGTAATTTCTATTCTACATACAATATTTTGTTTCCATGTAGCGATGTGATTTTCCAGGCTATGGAAATTAAGACGTCTCATTCGTGTCTATGCTGAAATGTTGTCCTTCGGGGGAGGGGGAAAGGAGGGAGCGAAGAAAAGAGGCAAATAACCTTGACTGCAAAAGACAGACAGTAAATGGAGGAGGAGGGATATACAATTTCATCCTGAAAAGGCAATGGTTGTGGTTTAGTTAGGGTTACGTTCTGGTGTGCTTGGCCAGTTTCTAATGAAGATTTATTCCCAAGACTCCAGGAGAGCGGTTTGAACAACAGGAAGAGACATCTAATCACTACTCTACAGCAGGCAATTAATTCTGCCTGTCAACTTCCATCCCAGCTTCACTGATGGTGAGGTCATACCATTTGTCCAACTGCTCTTTGTGATTTGTTAGCAACTCCGCAGACTGATTGATAAGAGTCTTCTACAGCTACAATAATCTCCATAATCAAACTTGTGCTTTTAACCCTTAGATGCAGCTGGCGTCACCAATAATAGAGGGTTCCTGAACAATTACAAACGATGTTACAGGATGCTTGCAGTTTCTGGAGCAATGCGTTAAAAGAGGCTTTTAAAATCTTTCCGTCACACTGACCTGCCTGTGCAGGGTGCGTTGCTTGGTTTCGGGACTGTCTCCCTTGGAGGAGGAAGACTGCTGGCGTAGCCGTGCTCCACTGCCGGGCCAGTCTGGAGACGATGACATCATGCTGCCGCTGGAAGGCCGTGGGTAGGGCGACATGTTGAGTAGGTTGGGAGGAGTGCGCCCTCTGGTCACGGGTGGCGGAGGCTGGTCGATGCGGCGCTGGGGGCCAGCGCTGTTTTGTCGCGGTACATTGGGCTGGTGCTGGGAGTCATTGAGGGACATCTGCCTGCGGCCAAAGTCCCCAGAGCGCCGCACAAATTCCTCCCCACCACCGCCCGTCGCCCCACCGCCCGCATGGTTGACCAAGGCGTGCTTTCCCCCCGTGCTGTCCTCATTGTTGCTCTGGGAGCTAATGGAGCTGTGGCATTCAGACCCGGAGTCAGCCACCCCCCGTGGAGACACCGGGAGACCCGCCGCCATCTGGTACACGGGGTTCTGGAAGGACAGAGGTGCCAGCAGATGTGTCCGACCTGGCACGTTTTCCGAGCTGGGCGTGGTGGGCGTCTGCCCCGTTCTCCTCATGGTGGGCCCGCCGCCTCCCTGGGGCGTCCAGGCAGACCACACTCCGCCACCCACCTGGCCAATGGAGGAATGACTATCGTTGAGGGCGTCGCTGGCTGAGGCATTTGGGCCACTGTCCAGGCTCCGGCTGTCCTGCAGATCCACCATGGACAGGCTCTTGCTGCCATTGGGAATCTGCATGTCAGGCTCATTGGCCTCAGAGTAGCTTGAGCTGCGAGCTGGTGACGGCTGCACCCCCGGGGTCTTCGTCACGAAAAACAAGTCCTTGTTTTCTGGAGTTGGTGACGGCAACCTCGTGAAGTCGATCAGCCTGCGAGAAGGTGACACAGAGAGAAGTTAAAAAGGCAAACTCCAGTAGACAGGCTCTGCAGTTGAGTCACATCTCCTTCTGCTTAATTGTCATTTTAAACCCAGATGGCGAATGGGAAACCTGTGGATAAGGGAGATCGTTTCTCAGAAGGGAAAGTGACACTTAATAAAGATGTCTGTCACAAACACAGAGAGCCGTGTTTTCTTTCGCAGCAAAGGTGCCATCCTTCCCTCAGGAAGAGAGAGCGCCTGGTTCTGTTGTTTGAAACACATACCCAATCCAGGTGATTTACTCTGCCACAGCCCACTCCACTGTCTAGTCATCCAATTTAGTTCAAATACATTTGCAGCCGAGAAGGGCTGAAAAATTAGTCTTGTCATCTTAAAGTCTCTTTAGGGCTTACTATGAGTATGACACCGATGACAGCAGCTGACAAATTGAGGCACTTAAAATGGACATGAGACCAAAACACTGTCAATGCATTTCTGATGAAAGTATGCAGGCATATACACACATCCAATATAAATATCGCCATATCACGTGCTATTCATCTACTCATCATATTTAGCGCACATTCCACAGTTGGATCTGACAACAGCTCAGATGACTTCAGTGTCAGACAATAGGCACAGTTATCAGTTGTTATCAATAGATCTAACCATAAATGATTTGCAAGAATCAACCCAAATTTTCAGATTAACATAATTAAAATAGCAAAGAACACGAAGATGATACATACATGAATAATGTTTGCTCTCTGTCTGTACAATACTACGTGGAGAGACTATGCCTCAGTGCCTTGCCTAATAGTCCACTGAATTACATTATTGATTTGTTACAGTAGCAGATTACATCAACCATTAGACTGCATACGACTTAGAATTCAGCTGTTACCGATGATTGCAACTGGATTGTCACCTGTGTTCCGTTCACTAGCAAATGATAAGTCCCCCGCCCAATCGCTGCCCTGCGGCTCTGCCCCACACTTACCCAGACAGGTCGCTGTCAATCACCACTTTCTGCAGGCCAGTGGAGATGCTGCAGCCAACGGAAGGGGGCGTGGCCACACGTTCGGAAGGGGCCGCCACCTGGGTAGCCGAGGGGTTGGCCAGTGCAGAGTTCACGTCCCTCAGGATCCGGGGCAGTGGGCCCAGCTTGGCAGCGGTGCTCTTTAGGTAGAGCACGAACCACAGGTAAGTTTCACACATCTGTGTCCTTTTCATACCTTTACTTAAACCATACCTTTTTGTATTAGCTGTTATACTGAAAAAGGTGCTTAAATGTATTTATTATTCCATTTTACTGGATCTTACAGCTGAACTGTAGTCACTTCAGAGGATTTTTTCTCCCTTATAATTTATTTACATCAGCGTTTAAACTGATAAAATAGTCCACGTACTTTCACTTGCATATCAGCTATTAACCTGCTTTCTGCTCACTGTTACCAACAGTGGTTTGCAGGACCTAGATAGTATACCGCCTCCAGGTTCTGGAAAATTGGACCTATAAATCACTCATACCTCCTGTTGCCTTACCGATCCTCGGATGCAGTCCCACACAGAACAGTGCCACACACATTCAATCACACTAGGCAACAGTGTGGAAAATCCCATTATGCTAAACACATATTCAGTGCTTTTTAAACATAACTTATTTTCAACAGGATGGATTTGTGACAACATAGTTATGACATAGTTATCCCCGCTCAGTTTTTTTGTATTCGTTTTTACAACCAAAAAAAAGAGAAACCAAAGACTTTTGTGAATGTTACGGTTCAGCCTGGGCATGTTTATCTTATCTTTTTAATTTTATTTGGATCTCTCTCTTTATCAGAAGATCATCAAAAGAAATATGATTGGACACGATGACTCTGGCTTAATTTGCAGATATATTGGTTGGATACTGGCTGGCTTCAGAACGCAGGGCTGTTTTAAAACTTGTGCAGCACCTTTAACAGCACTATACCTTCAGTATATATTTTAATATATCTTTATGATGCCGCCCTTCCCCACAACTACCTGCTCCAGCTGGGAGATCACCTCCCACAGCAGGGAGTGCAGTGTGGACAGCTCGCGGCCCAGGTCGATGTAGCCCTCGAAACCCGCCGTGTTCGATATGGTCTCCGGGTTGGAGATCTCCAGCAGGAAGCGTTGCATGTTGGTCCATTCGTGCTCCAGGAACTGGTTCATGAAGGACATGTATTCCTCCTTGCTGCCAAACCTGTTAAATGAGAGCAGCCTGGCTGGAAAGCAAGTTCTGAGAGAACTGTGGGAAGGTTGGCGTCCCGTGTAACGAGCGCAGCTCGCCTGGACTCACTTGGTGAAGTTGGCCAGGTTCTGCGTGACCTTGGCGATGAGGGTGAGTGTGCGGGCGGTGCGGTCGTCGGGGTACTCCTGCATCAGGTTGAAGAGTGAGGGGGACATGACGGCCGGACACAGGAAACGCAGGAACAGGGAGGCGCTGATTAGACGCTCACTGATGTCTGGCCTCCCGCGGCTGCTACACTCCTGTCGCCACGATGCAAACACCTCCTTTAGCTCCCGGGGAAACACGCTGGTGGGCAAGAGAAAGTGGTCTGAAACAGTCTGTGTTCATTAATATCAAAATAAGATAAGATAACTGATGGACTTTAATGACAGGCTCATATGCAAGTCAACGCAAGACAACAGTAAACGTTTCCTTTTAACATTGCCCCCCGAAGTGTCTTTAACAGAATGAGATTTTTCACACTAAATAGACTTAAATAGTAAAGTGTATATAAGAGACAGATACTCAAAACAAAATGAATTTCCCCAAAACTGCCCATGTCCCCCTACCCTCATTTGCCTGTCTCCAAACAAATTCAGGGGTAATTTCTTAAGCATAGCTACCCTCTCCCTCCAACCCACAGTTATGTCTGTGCTGTATAACATAAATATAAAGCATTTGGCCAGAGTAAAGTTCAGTATAGTCTGTCAGTTATATCCAAAGTCCAGTAGAGTCTGTCAGTTATATCTTCATAATGATCAGAGCTTTGGCAGTTACCAGTAGGAGTTGATAATCTTGCAGAAGGCCAGCTCACAGCACATCTTCAGGTTGCTCTGGTGCTCTTGCAGGTCACTCGAGGAGCACTTTGAAGGATCCACCTCACAGTTTTCGTCCGACTCGTAGAGGGCTTTGATGAACTCACCTGAGAGGTAATGCAGGCGGTCAGCGAATTGACACACAAGTTTGCATCGCCACGGGATCAGGATTGGTTTTTCTTTCATTATTTCAAAAAAAAAATCCTACATTTTTGAATTTGTAAAAACTGCTTCTTCCCGCACTGCTCTGGTGAATAAATCCCTTAGCTGTTCTCAAATAGTTCCACTGGGAAACCCTCCTAAAGTGCTTGAGGCTAAGGACGTCCAAATATACTTGTTCCAATTTGGATGTCCTTCCTCTACAGGGATACCGTGATATGTTTGAGCCAGGGAACAATTTCCCTGCGCCACAGGGTCACTTGTCCTACAGAGAGCTGCCGTCTGCAGTTATAATATCCTGAGCAATGTTTCAGTGGCAGTAACAAAGCGTTCCTTTGTTATGCTTCAGAAGTGACTGTTGTCTTCAATATTCAAGCATCACTTCCAACAGAGTTGATTTCATTGAAAAGCACAGTGGTGACACTGAACCAAAACAGTTACTTTCAGACAGACTAAACATCAGACCAGGTTTAGACCAAAAGTAACAGAGGTGTTTTCGGAGTGGCTTCTCTCTGGACAAAGACATCTTCGACGTACAGATCATAGGCTCGTGTCAAAGTCTCATGTAGCATGATCAGCTTTCTATCCACTTTCTGTCTATGTTTTTACACTTCACCCCACATTTAATGCCATCGGTTCTCTAGTTTCTTTGTAAAATCCCTTCCATCAATTTCCTAGTAATTACTAATATTTTTTTTTTTTTTTACCTGATTAAATTGCTTGAGTGCGTTTTTCAAGGTAACTTTTCTACTATAAGAATTGTATTCCACTATGTATTATTTTTTTCCCCATGTTTAATACTGTGCTTGTTATTGTCATCTTCTTTAGAAGTCAACCCGGATAAGACCCGGATGTTTACTCAGCAACTAAAAATAACTGACACATGCACAAATTATTTTCAAGTTGCAATTCAATTATTTTTTTTGGTATAATAAGAAAATCCAAGTAATTTGACACCATTACAAATGGGCATTTTTGAAACGTTCAAGAACCATTCTGCGTCTAAGGAACTGCCTTAGCTTAAGTTAACTATGTCTATGATTCTGCCAACAGTGGCATTTTTAAACATTGAACTGACATGCCAAGGGTTCATCAGAATGTCAGTCAGAATGTGGAACAGCCAGTATTCCATAAGCATGATTAGATTTTAGTGTTCCACAAAGGAAAGCCTTTGTGTGTGGTCCAGTTCTCTCTGTGATGTCCAGTGTTTGCTGAGAAGCCGTCCATCTCTCTCTGCACTGGAAACCCATGACTGAGAATAAAAAATGATTTATATCGCATGCATCGTAAACATGTCAAAAGCCCAGATGATCACAGCCGGACAGAATCCATGGCCGTAGAGTGGACAGCCCTCTTTCCCCTGCTCCCAGGTGCATAGTGGCAGATCTCAGTGATGGACGGACTGACCTCAGAGGTCTAAGCATAAATCCAAAGCAGGAAACAGACACACTCAAGAGGCAGGGAAGACGTGTGTTATAGGCGTCTGTACCACACAACCTCCTACAATGTAATCTAGGACGAAAGCAAGAAGGAGGGGTCTCTCCATCTTCTGGAAAGATGTGTTTTCACAGAATTAATTGTTCAGCCACATTTCTCTTTCTATTTTCTGCTTCAGAGTCATCAATCATGCATCACCAGATGGTCTGGGTTTCTTTCTTTCTTTCTTTTTTTACCACCTCTACCTACCGAGTGCATCCTGTAGATACTTCTGCCCAACCAGTTTGAGGTACTCCTCTATGGCTTTGGTGGCTAGGGTGTTCTCCCGAAAAATTAGGTGCTCGTTCTCCCCACACCTGTCCACCTCGGACATCATCAGGTCCGTCAGAAAGTCCTGCACAAAAAGAGAGGAACACCTGTCAGGCCAGATGAAAAATCCATGAGAACCTACACATAATAATCAATTAGTGGTTGTGTTTCGTTAACTGTATTGTCTTGCATATTTAAATAAATTTAAATAAAGTGACACAAAAATACAATGACAAACAGAGAGCGGGTGAACTTTTTTTGACTTAGATTTAGTGCTTGCATGGACGTACCCCACGTGGTGGAGGTGGGGGGTTGAAGGCAATAATTCCGAGAGGCCCATGGTAAAGCACAGACTCATTCTGATTGGGTATTTACTCTATGCAGGTGGATCGGGCCGCTCTCTCATGAAGGCGGTTTCCTCCCTCCTACACATCAAGCTGCTATTTTCAAGCTCAGCCCCACTCCTCCCCTCCCTCTGTATTCTGTTCTGGCTGACTGAGTTCATTACAGCAAAATGCCCAGCAGGTTGACTTGTTATACTTGTGTTCCTACTTGTCATGTGTTTCTACGTCCTTACAAAACTCAATATTTATTTATCTTAAATGAGCAAAACAACATTAAACAGCATTTCATCTTTATCATTAAAAGTCAATGCATGCCAACATTTTTATGGGTGATTAACAGAAAAGCCATAAATAAATACATGTTCCCAGAAGTACCAGTCATAGGAATGTGTAAATGGAGGAATCAAGTTTGCAAAGAATTCAGAGAAGCTAAAAAAAAAGGGACCATAGTGAAGCCTTTATTCAATCCGTACATCTTTTTATAGTAAAATATGGCAGTGTTCAAGGGCGCCCAGAATTTTGGGACAGTTCTTTCCAAGAACTCCCTTTGGGCCAAACAGAGGAGTGGATGTCTTAACCCCGACTTTTGCTGGTCCCTTGGAACTCGGTTTGTAATTAGCAGCACTTCTCATTTGAGGAATTATGTCAGATCCATGACGAACTCCATACGCAGGCACCTTGGAGGGAAGGATCCAATGTTCAAACCGAAGCAAAGTCTGCCTGAATCATCCATTTGTCTGATAACAAGTAGGAACCCTATTTATACAGCTTCAAGGCATGTAAAAAGACACAAAATGTTGTCTTGTTTGCCCCACTGCTGATCAGTAATCAGTGCTCTTAGAACTATCTGTTGGCCCAGCAGGATTAACCCAAATAGAATGGTTTGTTTGCCAGGCTCGTTGCCCCTGTCTGAGACCGAGGAGGATAATTACAGGGCAGATTGAAACTCCTGATATGTTGCACAACAGTGACCCTGCGCCTTTCATCCCTGTTGCTGCTTGACCAAAGTTCTTAGCAATTACCAGCATTGCTTAGCATCTTCAGAGCTGAAGCCAAGGCTGCTAACAGCGTTGACCCCACCCAAGCATCGGCAGTGCTAATAAAAAGCATGAATCTGCAGCGCTGTCCCTTTTCCATCAGCCGGGTCCCAGCTTGCCATCGTTAATATCTGGCAGAAGTAGCTGAGGGGCCAACCAGTAACAGAGGTAAAATATAAATCAATGAAGCAACAACGAGTCGAAAAAATAGGTTAAAAAAATTCTAGCCAGGCTGGCAGCTTTGCGACTGAATTAAAGGGTGAAATGAAATAAGTGAGAGTGTGCTCCTTGGGGAAGGAGATAAAGGCTTTATGATTCAGAGGTATGTGACAGCAGTCAGAAGTACTGCTATTGTGTCCACCGTTATTTCCTGTGCGGGGGCTGACGCAGAGAGGTTTAATTCCCCCCTTGCCTGTAGGGGACAGGAAGCGACGGCTTTTTTTGGCACTGATTGAGTATCTGCCTGCCAACGTGGGACACCACAGATCTAAGTCACAGTGAATAGGCACGCACTGCTGTGCAGGCCTTGAGAACAAGACCGATGACCCTGTACTGTTACGCCGGCGCCCATTGAGGACACAAATATACCATGGACACACGTGTTTAAGGCCAGGTCTCACAAAACAAACAACGTCAAATGTGTCATGTAAAAAAATCTAGTAATACCGAAATTGAATTCAAAATGCGTTCTCAGTTTAATATCCTATTAGATAAGACGTTTCTCCATTGCCTATCTTATCTTTCAGGGTCCCTGAAATAGAATATTAACCATCACTAGTGGGTTGTTTCCCTTTAAAAACCCAGAATTGTGTGGTTATTCTGAATCTCAAGAAAGTGCTTTACATCATGTGACTTTGATCTCATAAAAGTCCGGTGGCAATAGCAGTCATCCTTTTCTTTTTCTTCTGAGCCACTACGACTGATGGTTATTATTTCTATTAGTATTTCAGGGAACCACAGTTTTCACAATAACCCAGCCTATCCTTTCAAATATGCTATATGAACCATCATGAATAGGTGAGTATACCCAAGCTGTTGTGAGGACAGCTGTGTCACAATTCTCACAGGGCACTAAATCCAAATCCAAGGTTCTGTGCTTCCAGCGCCTTCAGTCGGAAAAATCTGCTGAACGTGTGAGGGGTCGCCCAGGCTGCAGCATTGCACGTATCAGCAACCAACGCACCCTGAAACATCACCCAAGACATCAGCTTGATAACCGGATATGCCATCTTTACTGTCTCTACTGTAAACCACTGGGACAGTCTCTGCTTAGACAGGGCCTGACCCTGTGATTGAGACCGGGAAAACAGGAAAACAGCTATTTGGAAAGGTGTAAGGGCTCAAACTCCACATCGCAAGTAGAAATCGCAGTCAGGTAGGCCTATACCTTTTGTATAGATGTCCTTTCCATTATCAAAACAGGTCCAGCAAGGGGCTTAATCGACAGCTGTAGGGTGGACGGGTTACAGTGCCACAGAGCACTCTATGCCAAACTGAGAAGGTTGTGGTGATTGGCAGCTCCAACGGATGGCCTCACAGGAGCTCCATCAGGGGTGCAAACCATGTTTGCTGTCCAGACGAGCAAATCCGCCACCTTGATATCCTCCAAAAAAGACTACTGGCTCAAAACACCGCCTGCAGCTCCAAGAGGCTTCTGTTCCTCCCCATACACTCTACAGGGGGCATATATGTGGGAGGCCCAGGGGAAAGGACTGCAAAGCAGAAGCTTCCATCAGTCCAAAAATCTCTGGAGTAACACTATTGAAAGAGCCTTGCCAAGCTGGACAAAGCAGGTTGCTCTCCACACTACTCTGTCCTCTGACAGATTAGATAACATGGATCTGAATCCAGCTACAGGTCCAAGTAAGCCACTACCCTCTCGCCGGGTGGAACCATGCACCGGGCTGCTATGCAACAAATTGTAGACCTCCAACACTAAAGAACGGCTAGCTTGGGAATCCCAAACCTGTGTCTGAACTACGCCTCTCAACAAAACAGAGCTCTGGCAAACTAATGAGTAACCGGTCCAAATGGTGTTGGGAACCCAGGTGAGCACAATGCTAAAAACGTCCAACCCCACGGCTGCTTCGCCTGACTTGAAAAGCCAGAGGATCGGGACTGACCCTAAGAGCGCCACCGTGGCCTGCTAAACATCTTTACTTGTCACTGTCGACATGCCTCCTACTGCTTTGGCACCAAGTTAGTGAAAGCCTTCATCGTCTTTCTCACCTCCTTTGAACACTTTAAAAGGTCCTTTACTGCTGAGACAACAGTACAGCCTGACTTCTTTGTGTCAGGAAACCTGACCTGAGAAAGCCACCGCTGACAGTGGGCCGCAATTAAGGCAGCCAAATTCCTGCCTAATAAACTTAGCCAGCTTGTGGAGCATCCAAGTGGATCAGCTGGAGGTCAGCCTGGATGTGATAAAACATAGCTTGTTAGGATGGCACATTGCATCTTTGAGCAGTGTAGCAAAGTTATCCTGCAATGCCAGCGCCTGAATAGCAGATACAACAGACAGAAAGTTCCATTTGACCTTAACAGCTCCAGTTTTTAATTTTTTTTTGGGAAAGTATGAATTCTTAGATTTCATTATTGTCAGTCCTGTAATGCAATGATTATCCATAATTCTTCTCTTTACAGATAGATAGGGTACTTTATTCATCCCCATGGGGAAATTGCGGAAAGGTGAATGGTGGAAAGTACACTGCAGGCTATTGCAGATAGACAGTGCAGGCCGGAGGTTTAAATTCTCCAATTGGTCGAGAGGATGAAACTTGCTGACTCAGTACTGTAGAGTGAGCCTAGTCAGATAAACCTGTCCTGACTCGCCAATTATGACTTATTATTTTGAATTGTACCGAATCCATCCAACGGTACAGAATTCCACTTGACAAGTATGCCATTCCAGACTATTTCTCTTCCACTCACAACCATCTGTCAGAAAGAATCTTGTTGATGTGAAGCCAGCAAGCTTAAATATTCCCAGTGATTGCTTATATAAATTTAAATAATTATTTGAATGTTATAATCAATTAATTGATATCGCTATTACACATTGTTATAAACGTGCATTTTGATCTACAATAATTGATCCCCCTGAGATGCTAATCTAAATTTTCATGAGCACAGTATTTGTAAATAATAAAAAAGAATCATAATCATTATTACATCTTCAATCGCTCTACTTAGTTTAAGGATAGATTATAACATGATTGATTGACAATTTACACTGCCAATTTCTATAAAAGTATAGCTTGCTGGCATCTGGCTGGTAGCTGCAAGAGAATATGGTACAATGTGTGGCAAACAATGCAACTAATCAGTATTTTAAGTTTAAATCCCCATCTTCTAACAACAACAATAAATAACTTGAACGTCAACTTTTCTACCTCTGACTCATATTTCGAAGCAGTCAGCTTCTCATCGTCTCCTGTGCCTCTCTGAAGAATCTTTGAAGCGATGAGCGCTTTAGACTCTAAGGCTCTAAGTCTAAGTTTTGGAACAATAACTCTGCTATCTCTGCTTCGTACTGGAGCCGGGACCCCCAGACAGGGACGGAATTCCCAGGACAACTCATTTGTTTGACAGAGGCATTAAAATAAAAGGACTTTATGCTACTTAAAAGGACACCACATGGAGTGTGGTGTATAACAGGCGTATCACACTGGATCCACACCAGTCTTGCCTGGGTGCAGTGGACCAACACTCCACCAGCACTGTGTTCAAACTTACTGCTTAGCAGCGCACAGCAGTCGGGTTCTGAAAAACGCAGAGCGAGGCGCATTTGCCGAAAGCTGTGCAGCAGGGTCCGAATCTTTAAGCACTATAAATCACACTTCGTATTCAAATGGTGTATCTCTCCAGGGGGGGAAATAAGCCCTTCTTTTAGAGACCTGCACTGGGATTTTCGGGGCTAAAATGACATCTCCAACCACATGATATATTGGATGGATCACAAATGCAAAGCTATGTGTAGGAGCATTGTGTGAGAAAATAGGAGACCTCCCACCTCCATGTGAACTTCTGACTGGAACTTCTGAGTGGTGTGCCTCAGTCGGAGATTAAGGATAAATAGGACCGAGCCAGACCCAGCAGATGTTTCTCTACCGCACTGCCAGGGCTGAGAGTACCAGCACCAAAAAATGGTTTCTCAAAAGGTCTTACGTTTGATATACCTAAATTCCGTATTAGTTTCGTTATTTTACATTAAAATGATGTGCAAATGCATTGGAAGAATACAGAATTATATAAGCGACATGTCCGATGTGGGAGAAACCTACAAAACCTTTAAAAAAATCTATGGACCGTAAAATACCAAAAAAGCACGGGGAGAGGATAAAAGCACAGAGGACAGCTACCGCAGAGTATCTACTGTCAGAATTCAGGATGTGGGGCTGAAACTTAACGCAACGGTCGAGCGAGCAGCCAGTCGAAATGTCCAGAATCCTATCTTCAGTTTTGGAAGATACAACGTTGTCAGAAAGCATTAGAAACAGCTGTTACATCCAGTAGTACTGATCTAAATTTGTTCCCTGTGGCCAATTTTTGAAATGACTTCCTGTGTTCAGTTCCATTCAGATTCATTCTCTTCACAAAATTACACCAAGGGAGAACACTCCCTTTTCACATCACATTCAGGTGCACTGAGAACACAAGATAATCACATGATCTCTTCTGTGGATTGGAACACGAGTGAGTCCCCAAAATAATATGTTGCTTATAATAAGAACATTTAAATTTAATTTCTGATGACTCCCGAATCCTTCACAACATGCCCCTGGTTTTAACGAAGGCTCAGCGTAGTTCTTAAAATTTTGCTCTGCATTGTTCATCAGTGCAGTTAAATCCCTGCTCTGCTAATTGACTGGAATAATCTTTGAACACTTCTATGTCGTAATGTTTTATTGCAAGAAGAGCTTCAATTTCTTAAGAACGCCACAACAACCATATCCGTGGTTCTTTGCTGTCATTTGCCACGCAACAACTGCTTCTCGTGTTCCATGAGTATGAGTTTAGGTACACTTGACGTTTACAACTGAATTGAGAACATTTTTCTTTCACATTGAAACTAAAATTAAGCAGACCCATTCCTAGAATGAATACTACCATAACAAGACTCATAACATAACTCGTTCATGTGCTCTCGGGACAGTTTCTGTTAATAGTTCCTGGGAACGTTTTGGAGCTTTAGTGAATTTTGTGGATGACAGCATATGGCGGGAGAATCCTATCGACCTTCTCCTTTGCTAAGCGCAAAACAAATAAAACAGACATTGACTTAGATACTGGAGCAGCAAGAAGTCCTGTTAATCTTTATATTCACATCATTAAGGACTTAGCCTAACGGTTAGATTGCAAAAATTTTCACCACATGACAGATAGCGTTTCCTAGACCTTTGAGTGATGTCGTCTTTACTCTCATCTCCTAATATACCGAACTCAGAGATTGTTGTTTAACTCCCGTAGGCTGGAATAATTACATCAAATCAGTCTAACGTTTTAAGTTTTAATTAGTCACTGTCTAACAGCACTGGGAAAAGAACCACCTTGAAAGGAAAAAAAAAAAGGGCAAAGGCCTTATCTAATTTGCCAATATAATTCCTGTTTTTAAAAGGGCTGCTTGTGGAGATGTTTAAAAGAAGGCTCTACCCAAAATTATACATATATAATATTTTTTAGTTGAGTGGCAACAGATCCTTAAAAAGGGCCATAACCAACACATGCTTTCTGATCCGTCATTCATGGCTTGATTATCTAGTTTGTCTGATTTGTCTAGAGGTTTTCAGACAGCTTCACTATGAGTGTCGTAAAACAAAAATACACTTTCAGGGACCTTTGTCAGTACCTACATGCATCCTCCAAGGTGGACCCAACTGCTAATGCAGGAGAAAAAAAAGGGACCCTAAATGTCAAGTTTGATCACTCTAATTGATCACACTAATTGAACAGCCATAACATCTATGTGTGGCTCTCCGGGGCCTGGGAGAGTATTAGCTAATGCTGTGGGACATTAACATTCTGTTCTTTTCAATGGCATAATGAAGTCCTAATGGACCCCGCATCGTAACAAATTTATTAAAATCCAAATAACCAGTCATTACAGTTTTATGATGGAAAACGCTTTTTCGAGCAAACTATTTACAATATTTGTTAATAAGTAAAAATTGTTATTAAGTTTAAAATTTGCAACCTGAAGATTAATGTAGAAAACCTATTTGTTGACTTAATACTGGTTTAACTCTACTGCTTTGCTTAAAAGATCTTGGTTTGTTTGTTACTCAGCCTCTCTCTTGTAGCTCCACTGGAAAATATTTCAAGACCAGCTTTCTTTTATTCACCTTTAAAACATTGTTAAATTATGTCTGCTTTTATCTTTCAAATATGCAGAAAAAAACTATTCATGCTTCTGTTAAATTACTACAGGCTAAATTACTGTAATGACATTCTGTCTGGCAGTTCAAAGAGCGACTTGTCCATTCCTGAGCTAGTCTAAAAGGCTGCAGCATTCGAAACGAAAAATAAAACATTGACCACATAATTACAATTTTGCTTCTCTCTCCTGGCGTAACATTAAATATGCAGACTACAAAATGTTGCTACTCAATTGCAAAACTTTAAAGCACAAAGATAGCACAAAAAGCTTTAGAGTGCTGAAGATCGTGGCAATCTAACCATTAGTCCTGAACTTAT